>JAJJWX010003303.1:0-69314 GCA_023529315.1 Papaver bracteatum
TGTTATGACCAATGGCTCTTCTAAGCACAATCAATAAAGAATTGAAATAGAAATGAAAACAAATGTAAAATAGGCACACACACAACACAAGGATTTATAGTGGTTCGATCAAGATGATCTACATCCACTTTGGAAGGCTAGCGATAACGTTGCACTATGATTGGAACAAGGTTACAAGAGTATAAACTCCTCTCAAGAACAAGACCTTACTCTCTCTTAGTTTACACTACTCTTGAGAACACTTAGTAGTGTTTCTCTCTTTGGTTTGTGGTGATTTTGGGATGATTTTAAATGCTAACTAATGAAGTTATATATAGGTTCTCATGCCCACCTTCCCTTGCACAAAAAACAAATGGGTTAACCCTTTTTGACTACTAGCAAGAGAGTTAGTCTACCTCCCCTTTTTGAATACTAGCAAGGGAATTAGTCTTCCTTCCTTTTTGAAAACTAAGAAATTAGACCATCTAGAATACTTAGACTTTCTAGAAATTAGACCATCTAGAAGGTGTATTCAAGGCACATGTTTTACAAATCTCCACCTTGACTTGAATACCATAACCATTCATCATCATCGTCTTTCGCTCAAGCCCCTCAAGGGCTCTCAACACATGTTGACACCAACCAAGTCCAAGCAATGCTTGAACTTGATACTTGGAAGCTTTGTCAACATGTATGCGGGGTTATCCATTGTAGGAACCTTTAGCATCGCTATCCTACCTTCCTCAACCGCATCCTTGATAAAATGATACCCGAAATCGATGTGCTTCGTTCTCTCATGATACATCTGGTTCTTGGTCAAGTGAATGGCACTTTGACTACATCCGAACAAAGTTGCATTCTCTTGCTTGAAACCCAAATCACCAACCAAACCCATCAACCATATACCTTCCTTCATCGCTTCGCAGCTGCTGCCATGTACTCAGCCTCGTTGTAGACAATGCTACCGTGCTTTGCAAAACCGACCTCCAACCGATAGTACTACCACACAATGTAAAAGTATAACCTGTCAATGACCTTCTTCTATCAAGATCACCTGCATAATCAGAATCAACATAACCCACAACATTTGTCGAATCACCATAGTGTTTATCAAACACTAAACCAACATTTGTCTTGCCCTTAGATACCTCAAAATCCACTTTACTGACTTGCCAATGAGCCTTCCGGGACTTCCCATGTATCTCGCTTACCACACTCACGACTTGTGCGATATCCGCCTTGTACAACCATAGCATACATGATGCTACCAAGCTGCGCTTGCGTATGGAACTCGAGACATATACTCGCCTCATCTCGCGGTTTTAGGTGATTGCTTTCTAGAAAGTTTAAAATGAGATGCCAAAGGAGTACTTTACTGGTTTTGCATATTTCATACCAAACCGCTCCAACACCTTCTCGATGTAAGCCTTCCGGGACAAATGCAATTTGCCTTCATCTCGGTTTCTATGAATCTCCATGCCCAATATATTCTTTTGCGCCCAAATCCTTCATCTCAAACTCACTACTCAATTGCTCCTTGACTTCAGTATCTCTCGACATGTCTTTGCAAGCAATCAACATATCATCAACATACAAGAGTAAATACACAAATGAACCATCTTGGAGTTTCCTGTGATATACACAACTATCATACTTACTCCTGTCATAGCCATTTGCCACCATAAACGTATCAAAATGTTTATACCACTGCCTTGGAGATTGCTTCAAACCATACAATGATTTCTTCAACAAACATACATGATCTTCTTTACCAGGAACTTCAAACCCCTTTGGTTGTTGCATATAAATATGCTCTTCCAAATCACCGTGAAGGAAAGCCGTCTTAACATCTAGTTGTTCTAACTCTAGATCTTTCAAAGCAACTATAGCAAGTAATGTTCTAATAGAACTATGTTTAACAACAGGAGAGAATACCTCATTGTAATCAATGCCTTCTCTTTGCGTAAACCCCTTTGCCACAAGCCTTGCCTTGTACCTTGTACCTTGTTCCTTCACCATCTGAAGTACCTTGTTTCTTCTTGAAGACCCATTTGCTTCCAATAATCTTCTGCCCTTTTGGTCTAGCTACTATCTCCCAAGTGCCATTCTTTTCAAGAGACTCAATTTCTTCAATTGCGGATGCTCCCCATTCTGCTGATTCTTCACCACCGATTGCTTCTTCATAGGTTGTTGGATCATCCCTATCTATGCTCTCACCTACTGCAAATGCATATGCAACCAAATCAGCATGGACGTACCTTTGAGGTGCTCTAACTTCCCTCCTCTCTCTGTCTCTTGCAAGATTGTACTGATGACCTTGTGCTTCTTCTTCCTGGGCAGGTTCTTGCACAATATCTTGATCATCATCGTCATCAGAAACAACAGTCTCATTGCTTCCTTGAACTTGCACCTCAAGTTCCACCTTGTCACCAAGCTCCACCTTATCACTAACACCCTCTTCAGATTCTCCATCTAGTTCTTCATTCTTTGGCTTCAACATCGATTGCTCATCAAATTTCACATCTCTGCTGATAAGAAACTTGTTTGATCTTTCTGTTGGTCACCATAACCTGTAGCCTTTCATGCCCTTTGCATACCCAAGAAATATACACTTCTTTTCTCTAGGCTCTAGCTTCCCCTCATTCACATGAGCATAGGCTGGACATCCGAATATCTTCAAGTCTTCATAGTTAGCATGCGAACCTGTCCAAACTTCATTTGGAGTCTTGCACTCAATGGAAGTCGATGGAGATCTGTTCACTAAATAAGCTGAAGTGTTTGCTTCTTCTTCCCAAAACTTCTTTGGTAACCTGGCATTGGAGAGCATGCACCGTGCCTTCTACATTATGGTTCTGTTCATCCTTTCTGCAACACCATTTTGTTGTGGTGTTTTTCTGACTGTGCGGTGTCTCACAATCCCTTGATCCTTGCAGAACTCGTTGAACTCACCCCCACAAAATTCCAAACCATTGTCTGTCCTCAAGCACTTGATTTGTCTTCCGGTTTGCTTCTCAACCATAGTCTTCCATTTCTTGAACTTGACAAAAGTTTCATCTTTGTGTTTAAGTATGAATACCCATACTTTCCTTGAGAAATCATCAATGAACGTCAGCATATATCTACCACCACCATGTGAATCAACCCGAGAAGGACCCCAAAGATCAGAATGAATATAATCCAGAATACCTTTGGTGTTATGAATAGCTGTACTAAACTTGACTCTACACTCGCTTTCCAAAGACACAATGTTCACAGAAATCAAGCTTGCCTATTTTATGAACACAAAGCAATCCCTGCTTGCTCAAAACAGCCAACCCCCTCTCGCTCATATGCCCTAGCCGCATATGCCACAACTTGGTAGTATCATCATCAGAACTTGAAGAACATACAGCTGCATCACCCATCACAGTAGTACCTTGCAGCGTATAAAGACCATTAATTCTCTCGCCCTTCATTATTGTAAGACTTCCTCTTGAGACACGAATAACTCCACCTTTACCTTGATACTTGCAGCCATTTGAATCAAGCGTACCCAAAGAAATAAGATTTCTTCTCAGGTCCGGAACATGCCTAACTTTAGTTAAAGTCCTCACCATACCGTCATACATCTTAATTTGAATTGTACCTACACCCACCACTTTACAAGTGACATTGTTTCCCATAAGAACTTTACCACCTTCTCTAGCTTGATAAGTAGTAAACCACTCTTTATGAGGACACATGTGAAAATTACACCCCGAATCAAGAATCCACCCGTTCTCCGAGCTTTCGGTATGAACCGTGAGAACCGCTCCATCATCACTTTCTGCTTCAACATTTGCTGCGGTGCCTTGGTTAGTATTCTTCTCGACATTCTTCAATTTTGGACAATCCTTCCTGAAATGCCCCTTTTCCTTACAATGAAAGCAATAGAATTTACCGGATTTTGATTTAGACCTTGACTTTGATCTACTCCTATCAAATCCGCCCTTTTGGTTTCCTCTTCCTCTAGCGAACAACCCATCTCCCGAATTATCTTTCTTTGTCGATACCGTCTTCTTTAACTCCTTAGAGTTCAAGGCCGCTTTAACGTCTTCCATGGAAATTGTATTTTTCCATACATTACGGTATCAACAAAATTTTCATAAGATGGTGGTAAGGAACAAAGCAAACCCAAAGCTTGGTCTTCATCTTCAATTTTGACCTCAATATTTTCCAAATCCAAGAGAATTTTATTATAATCATCAATATGATTTATAATAGACGTTCCTTCATGCATTTTAAGAGTATGTAATTTCTTCTTAAGATATAAACGATTAGTTACGGATTTAGTCATATACCTTTTCTCCAACTTGTTCCATAGCCCGTCCGGTGTCGTTTCCGTCGCCACTTCTCTCAAGACCTCGTTGCTCAAACACAATAGAATTAATCCATGTGCTTTCTCCAGGTGATCTTCCTTTTCTTCATCCTTCAATGTTTCTGCTAGAGCCGTTTTCCCCTTCAAAGTTTTCACCAAACCTTGTTGCACCAAAACAGCCTTCATCTTTAGCCTCCATAAATTGAAATCATTTCTTCCATCAAATTTCTCAATCTCATACTTTGCCGCCATCGTATATTGTTTTTAACCGGAGCTCTGATACCAATTTGTTATGACCAATGGCTCTTCTAAGCACAATCAATAGAGAATTGAAATAGAAATGAAAACAAATGTAAAATAGGCACACACACAACACAAGGATTTATAGTGGTTCGATCAAGATGATCTACATCCACTTTGGAAGACGACGATAACGTTGCACTATGATTGGAACAAGGTTACAAGAGTATAAACTCCTCTCAAGAACAAGACCTTACTCTCTCTTAGTTTACACTACTCTTGAGAACACTTAGTAGTGTTTCTCTCTTTGGTTTGTGACTGATTTTGGGATGATTTTAAATGCTAACTAATGAAGGTATATATAGGTTCTCATGCCCACCTTCCCTTGCACAAAAAACAAATGGGTAAACCCTTTTTGACTACTAGCAAGAGAGTTAGTCTACCTCCCCTTTTTGAATACTAGCAAGGGAATTAGTCTTCCTTCCCTTTTTGAAAACTAAGAAATTAGACCATCTAGAATACTTAGACTTTCTAGAAATTAGACCATCTAGAAGGTGTATTCAAGGCACATGTTTTACAGCTGGGATGATTATGCCTAGATGATAAGACTGCTGCATCTCAAAACTACCTTGACCAAGACATATAGTTTTTTTATAAGAACATTTAATTAATATTTAGAATGTTATTATAAGGAGCCGTTTTTTTATAAGAAAATTTAACTAATATTTAGAATCTTATTATAAGGAGCCGATTTTTTTTTAGCAAATACAAAACTGCTGAGATCCCTAGAGAAATCCAATGTTGGTCCCGCATTTGTTGCCTCGTTAAAACCTTGACAAGGAAAACCCATAGGGATAAAACCTTGACCAAGGAAAGAGTACGATGCGATAAGTCCCATAATAAAACTAATACTCAAGGAAGTCTCATTATAGTCTAAACAAAGGTTAGTCTTCAGTAAAATAGGAAACTTCAGTTCTCCTTCGGTATCCAATGAGAAATCTTCTAATACTTGTTGTATGTTGTAGTCCGCACACAAGTTGTGGAAGATAAGCACCTTAGATCGCGATAAAACTATCAAGATGGATTCATGCCCCCTTCTAGTCACCTCATGAGTGGTAGAAGTTTCATGACGACGTATCCAGGAAAGGGGGGGTCCTGTTGTTGATTGCGGATGGCGGGAGCATTGCCGCAATCGAGGATTCATTTGGTTAGTGTTGAGGTTGCATCTTCAAGAAAACACATCCATTGGGATCACCGGCCCTTGAGCTTAATCTACTTAAAGAAGAATCCATAGAAACATAGCCAGCATTGATTTCAACATCATGTTGTTTCACAAGAGTCTTCATTTTTCTATTCAAAAAAAAAATCACAAAAGTATGTTAAATTACATACCAACTTTACACTGACACAATACATAATAAATGGAAAAAATAACATTACACTAGTTAAAGAGGATGCAAACATAAAACATATAAAGGGAGAAAACAAAATTAAAGCTAGGTTATTTAGAACTAAAACCAAAAAAAAAAAAATGTACAAGATGAGGTTAAAGTAAAATCCTAGTCTAAGGACAATGTATTTACAAGGAGAAAAAGCAATATGCATCCAAGTACAGTGACTACTAGTAAAGAAAAAGTACTATTGGGGGATATTGATTACTTCCCCCACCCCATAATTTCGGCTAAGGTTGACTAATTGATATGAAAGTACTAAAATACCCTTTGGTTAATTAAAAAACTTTATGAAAATACTGTTATACCCTTTCCCCTAAAACATTAAAATCAAAAACCAAAACATATATCCCCATTTCTAACAATAGTTCCGGCAGTCCTTTAGGTTTAGGTTTTCGATTTTTTTTTCATCGTTCTTCAACCGTTCCTTCTCTGTCAGCTCCTCACTTTTTTTTACACGCCGGAAATGATGAAGAACACGCCGGAAAAGATGAAGAACACGCCGGAAAAATTGAAGAACACGTCGTAAAAGATGAAGACCATGCCGGTACTGAGTTCCGGCATGGTTATTTATGATGAAGACCATGATGATACTGGGTTTCTCAGTACCGGCATTGTTATTTAGGATGAATACCACGCCGGAAATGAGTTCCGGCATGATTATTTAGGATGAAGACCACGCCGGAAGTGATGAAAAACATGTCAGAAATGATGAAGAACACGCCGGAAGTGATGAAGAACATGTCGGAAATGATGAAGACCATGCCGGAAGGGATGAAATTCAATGCCGGTACTGAGTTCCGGCATGCTCGATATAAATCTTTCCATGCCGGTAGTCAAGTGAAAAAAAAAATCAAGTTTCTGGATACTTTTCATCATGTTCCGGCATACAAATTTAAGCAAAAACCATGCCGGAACTACTTCCGGCATGCTCGAAAATCAGATACCTGTGCCGGAAGTGACTGATAATAACCAGAAAAAATAGGTTTTGAAGATCAAAGCTGCATACAGCCGGAAGTGACTGATAAAAACCAGAAAAAATAGGTTTTCTTATTTGATTTGCTTCAAAGCTGCATACAGCTGGGATGATTATGCCTAGATGATAACACTGCTGCATCTCAAAACTACCTTTCCCAAGACATTTTTTTTTTCTTTTTTGATAAGAAAATATAATTAATATTTAGAATGTTATTACAAGGATCCGAAAAAAAAAAAAGCAAAAACAAAACATGAAAACCACTGAGACCCCTAGAGAGATCCAGTGTTGGTCATGCATTTGTTGCCTCGTTAAAATCTTGACAAGAAAAACCCATAGGGATAAAATCTTGGCCAAGGAAAGAGTACAACGCGATAAGTCTGATAATAAAACTGATACTCAAGAAAGTCTCATTATAATCTAAACAAGGGTTAATCTTCATTTTCACATGAGTCTTCATTTTCCTATTCAAAGAAAAATCACAAAAGTATGTTAAATTACATACCAACTTTACACAGCCACGATACATAATAAATGGAAAAAATAACATTACACTAGTTAAAGAAGATGCAAACATAAAACATATAAAACTAAAAAAAAAAAAAAAAAAAAAAATTGTACAAGATGAGGTTAAAGTAAAAGCCTAGTCTAAGGACAATGTATTTACAAGGATAAAAAGCAAGATCCAGCCAAGTACAATGACTACTAGTAAAGAAAAAGTACTATTGTGAGCCAGTATAAGGATCTAACAAACTGACTAAAATAAAAAGTATCCTAACTAGACTAAATCTAGCTAAAGATCAATTGTATCCAGTAAATTGGAAAAATATCAACAAAAAAAAGAGAAAAGAAAAATAATTATCTAAGGCTAAATTATGCTAGTGAACTTGAAAATTAGCCATTAGGAAAAAGAGAGAGGGAGAAACAGGCCCCTGAATGGCCAAATTAAACTGAGGTGGTCTCCTGCTGCAAGAAACTAGTAGTGGCCAACCTGAAACAATCTCCTCCTAAGTTAAAGAGACCAACCGAAAATAGGAAGGCTTGAAAGGACTTACCTGGGGGATTTATCAGATCATAGGGGCTAGGTATGGGTACTGAGTGTAAAATATTCATGTTGACGGTTACTCGGCAGGAAAAAAAAGGTCACTTAATTATTAAACAAGCAAGATAGAAAATCATGAAGGATTTTAAACACTTAACAAGAAGGCAGTCATAGAGTTGCATACATTTAACAAATAAGGGAAAGGGGATTCAGGATTAACTAGGTCGAAACAAATAGTCGAACCCCATTTCGAGGAATCCAAAGAAATAATAAAATAGCATCCCTTAGCTAATCAATTTCATGCAGCTTACAATGCCTCAACATCGAAGACGCTTACTGTCAGTGAAGTTTACTCGAGCATATATGAAACATGGAATTTCGGCATCACTAGAAGAGTCCACGATAACGTCATAAGTGACATAGTTGCACTACTTCACTTGTTGGGATCTAATGGACTAGTTACATCTGATAATGACTACATAAGATTATGGAAAGATGATCAAAAAGTGGAGAGTTTACTGTTAAAAAATGTTATGTTTGGCTAGTGAAGACTAATGGTGTAGATGATGATTCTCAAGAGCATGTTTATCCTAAGAGAATTTGGTCGAAGTTATGTCCTTCCAAAGTTAGTTTCTTCTTATGGTTGGCAGCTAGACAGAAAGTCTTAATGCAAGACCAGTTGATCAAGAAAAGACGGCGCACATGGGTCAATCAATGTTACATGTGCACAAGGGATAAAGAAACAAATGTGTAATTGATGCTTCATTTCCATAATTCAAGTTACATTTGGAATCTCTTTCGCATTGAATTCAATCTCATTTGGATGCTTCCTCCTACGGTTTCCAAAGCACTAAGCTCAAGGCCTAGTCCTAGTAATGTATCAAGGAAATCCTTTGTCATCAAAGCAAAAGCAATATGCATCCAAGTACAATGACTACCAGTAAAGAAAAAGTACTATTGTGAGCTAGTATAAGGATCTAACAAAAAGTACTACCGCGAGTTAGTATAAGGATCTAACAAACTGACTAAAATAAAAAGTATCCTAACTAGACTAAAACTAGTTAAAGATCAGTTGTATCCAGTAAATTAGAAAAATATCAGCAAAAAAAAGAGACAGGAAAAGGGGGGGGGGGTCGTTTTCCGATTTTATTTGCTTCAAAGTTGTATTCAGCTGGGATGATTATGCTTAGATGATAAGACTGTTGTATCTCAAAACTACCTTGACCAAAACATACATTTTTTTTCTTTATTGATAAGAAAATTTAATTAATATTTAGAATGTTATTACAAGGAGCCGAAAAAAAATAGCGAAAACAAAACGTAAAACGTGAAAAAAAAGGGGGGGGGGTCGTTTTCCGATTTGATTTGCTTCAAAGTTGTATTCCGCTAGGATGATTATGCTTAGATGATAAGACTATTGTATCTCAAAACTACCTTGACCAAAACATACATTTTTTTTCTTTATTGATAAGAAAATTTAATTAATATTTAGAATGTTATTACAAGGAGCCGAAAAAAAAAATAGCAAAAACAAAACGTGAAAACCACTGAGATCCCTAGAGAGATCCTGTGTTGGTCACGCATTTGTTGCCTCATTAAAACCTTGACAAGGAAAATCTATAGGGTTAAAACCTTGTACAAGTAAAGAGTACAACGCGATAATTCCGATAATAAAACTAATACTCAAGGAAGTCTCATTATAATCTAAACAAAGGTTAATTTTCTGTAAAATAGGAAACTTCAGTTCTCCTTCGGTACCCAATGAGAAGTCTTCAAATACTAGTTGTATGTTGTAGTCCGCACACAAGTTGTGGAAGATGAGCACCTTATCTCGTGATAGAACCATCAATATGGATTCCTGCGCCCTTCTAGTCACCTCATGAGTAGTAGAAGTGTCACGACAACGTATCCAGGAAATGCGGGGTCATGTTGTTGATTGCGGATGGCGGGAGAATTGCCACAATCGAGGATTCATTTGGTGAGTGTTGAGGTTGCATATTCAAGAAAACACATACATTGGGATCACCATCCCTTGAGCTTAATATAGTTAAAAAGAAGCCATAGAAACATAGCCATCATTGATTTCAACATCTTGTTATTTCACAGGAGTCTTCATTTTCCTATTCAAAAAAAAAATCACAAAAGTATGTTAAATTACATAACAACTTTACACTGACATAATATATAATAAATAGAAAAAATAACATTACACTAGTTAAAGCAGATGCAAACATAAAACATATTAAGGGAGAAAAAAAAATTAAAGCTAGGTTATCTAGAACTAAAACAAAACAAAAAACATTGTACAAGATGAGGTTAAAGTAAAAGCCTAGTCTAAGGACAATGTATTTACAAGGAGCAAATGCAATATGCATCCAAGTACAATGACTACCAGTAAAGAAAAAGTACTATTGTGAGCTAGTATAAGGATCTAACAAAAAGTACTACTGCGAGTTAGTATAAGGATCTAACAAACTGACTAAAATAAAAAGTATCCTAACTAGACTAAAACTAGTTAAAGATTAGTTGTAACCAGTAAATTAGAAAAATATCAGCAAAAAAAAAGTGACAGGAAAAAAGGGGGGGGGGGTCGTTTTCCGATTTGATTTGCTTCAAAGTTGTATTCAGCTGGGATGATTATGCTTAGATGATAAGACTGTTGTATCTCAAAACTACCTTGACCAAAACATACATTTTTTTTTCTTTATTGATAAGAAAATTTAATTAATATTTAGAATGTTATTACAAGGATCCGAAAAAAAATAGCAAAAACAAAACGTAAAATGTGAAAAAAAGGGGGGGGTCGTTTTCCGATTTGATTTGCTTCAAAGTTGTATTCAGCTGGGATGATTATGCTTAGATGATAAGACTGTTGTATCTCAAAACTACCTTGACCAAAACATACATTTTTTTTCTTTATTGATAAGAAAATTTAATTAATATTTAGAATGTTATTACAAGGAGCCGAAAAAAAATAGCAAAAACAAAACGTGAAAACCACTGAGATCCCTAGAGAGATCCTGTGTTGGTCATGCATTTGTTGCCTCATTAAAACCTTGACAAGGAAAATCTATAGGGTTAAAATCTTGGACAAGGAAAGAGTACAACGCGATAATTCCGATAATAAAACTAATACTCAAGGAAGTCTCATTATAATCTAAACAAAGGTTAATTTTCTGTAAAATAGGAAACTTCAGTTCTCCTTCGGTACCCAATGAGAAGTCTTCAAATACTAGTTGTATGTTGTAGTCCGCGCACAAGTTGTGGAAGATGAGCACCTTATCTCGTGATAGAACCATCAAGATGGATTCCTGCGCCCTTCTAGTCACCTCATGAGTAGTAGAAGTGTCACGACAACGTATCCAGGAAATGCGGGGTCCTGTTGTTGATTGCGGATGGCGGGAGAATTGCCACAATCGAGGATTCATTTGGTGAGTGTTGAGGTTGCATCTTCAAGAAAACACATACATTGGGATCACCATCCTTTGCTTCAAAGTTGTATTCAGCTGGGATGATTATGCTTAGATGATAAGACTGTTGTATCTCAAAACTACCTTGACCAAAATATACATTTTTTTTCTTTATTGATAAGAAAATTTAATTAATATTTAGAATGTTATTACAAGGAGCCGAAAAAAAATAGCAAAAACAAAACGTAAAACGTGAAAAAAAGGGGGGGTCGTTTTCCGATTTGATTTGCTTCAAAGTTGTATTCAGCTGGGATGATTATGCTTAGATGATAAGACTGTTGTATCTCAAAACTACCTTGACCAAAACATACATTTTTTTTTCTTTATTGATAAGAAAATTTAATTAATATTTAGAATGTTATTACAAGGAGCCGAAAAAAAATAGCAAAAATAAAACGTGAAAACCACTGAGGTCCCTAGAGAGATCCTGGGTTGGTCATGCATTTTTTGCCTCATTAAAACCTTGACAAGGAAAATCTATAGGGTTAAAACCTTGGACAAGGAAAGAGTACAACGCGATAATTCCGATAATAAAACTAATACTCAAGGAAGTCTCATTATAATCTAAACAAAGGTTAATTTTCTGTAAAATAGGAAACTTCAGTTCTCATTCGGTACCCAATGAGAAGTCTTCAAATACTAGTTGTATTTTGTAGTCCGCGCACAAGTTGTGGAAGATGAGCACCTTATCTCGTGATAGAACCATCAAGATGGATTCCTGCGCCCTTCTAGTCACCTCATGAGTAGTAGAAGTGTCACGACAACGTATCCAGGAAATGCGGGGTCCTGTTGTTGATTGCGGATGGCGGGAGAATTTCCACAATCGAGGATTCATTTGGTGAGTGTTGAGGTTGCATCTTCAAGAAAACACATACATTGGGATCACCATCCCTTGATCTTAATATAGTTAAAAAGAAGCCATAGAAACATAGCCATCATTGATTTCAACATCTTGTTATTTCACAGGAGTCTTCATTTTCCTATTCAAAAAAAAATCACAAAAGTATGTTAAATTACATAACAACTTTACACTGACACAATACATAATAAATGGAAAAAATAACATTACACTAGTTAAAGCAGATGCAAACATAAAACATATAAAGGGAGAAAACAAAATTAAAGATAGGTTATCTAGAACTAAAACAAAACAAAAATTGTACAAGATAAGGTTAAAGTAAAAGCCTAGTCTAAGGAAAATGTATTTACAAGGAGCAAAAGCAATATGCATCCAAGTACAATGACTACCAGTAAAGAAAAAGTACTATTGTGAGCTAGTATAAGTATCTAACAAAAAGTACTACTGCGAGTTAGTATAAGGATCTAACAAACTGACTAAAATAAAAAATATCCTAACTAGACTAAAACTAGTTAAAGATCAGTTGTATCCAGTAAATTAGAAAAATATCAGCAAAAAAAAGAGACAGGAAAAAGGGGGGGGGGGGGGGGGGGTTGTTTTCCGATTTGATTTGCTTCAAAGTTGTATTCAGCTGGGATGATTATGCTTAGATGATAAGACTGTTGTATCTCAAAACTACCTTGACCAAAACATACATTTTTTTCTTTATTGATAAGAAAATTTAATTAATATTTAGAATGTTATTACAAGGATCCGAAAAAAAATAGCAAAAACAAAACGTAAAACGTGAAAAAAAGGGGGGGTCGTTTTCCGATTTGATTTGCTTCAAAGTTGTATTCAGCTGGGATGATTATGCTTAGATGATAAGACTGTTGTATCTCAAAACTACCTTGACCAAAACATACATTTTTTTTCTTTATTGATAAGAAAATTTAATTAATATTTAGAATGTTATTACTAGGAGCCGAAAAAAAATAGCAAAAACAAAACATGAAAACCACTGAGATCCCTAGAGAGATCCTGTGTTGGTCACGCATTTGTTGCCTCATTAAAACCTTGACAAGGAAAATCTATAGGGTTAAAACCTTGGACAAGGAAAGAGTACAACGCGATAATTCCGATAATAAAACTAATACTCAAGGAAGTCTCATTATAATCTAAACAAAGGTTAATTTTCTGTATAATAGGAAACTTCAGTTCTCATTCGGTACCCAATGAGAAGTCTTCAAATACTAGTTGTATGTTGTAGTCCGCACACAAGTTGTGGAAGATGAGCACCTTAGGTCGTGATACAACCATCAAGATGGATTCCTGCGCCCTTCTAGTCACCTCATGAGTAGTAGAAGTGTCACGACAACGTATCCAGGAAATGCGGGGTCCTGTTGTTGATTGCGGATGGCGGGAGAATTGCCACAATCGAGGATTCATTTGGTGAGTGTTGAGGTTGCATCTTCAAGAAAACACATACATTGGGATCACCATCCCTTGATCTTAATATAGTTAAAAAAAGAAGCCATAGAAACATAGCCATCATTGATTTCAACATCTTGTTATTTGACAGGAGTCTTCATTTTCCTATTCAAAAAAAATCAGAAAAGTATGTTAAATTACATAACAACTTTACACTGACACAATACATAATAAATGGAAAAAATAACATTACACTAGTTAAAGCAGATGCAAACATAAAACATATAAAGGGAGAAAACAAAATTAAAGCTAGGTTATCTAGAACTAAAACAAAAAAAAAAAAAAACATTGTACAAGATGAGGTTAAAGTAAAATCCTAGTCTAAGGACAATGTATTTACATGGAGCAAAAGCAATATGCATCCAAGTACAATGACTACCAGTAAAGAAAAAGTAATATTGTGAGCTAGTATAAGGATCTAACAAAAAGTACTACTGCGAGTTAGTATAAGGATCTAACAAACTGACTAAAATAAAAAGTATCCTAACTAGACTAAAACTAGTTAAAGATCAGTTGTATCCAGTAAATTAGAAAAATATCAGCAAAAAAAAAAGACAGGAAATTTTTTTATCTAAGGCTAAATTATGCTAGTGAACTTGAAAATTAGCCATTAGGAAAAAAGAGAGAGGCAGAAAAAATCCCCTGAATGGCCAAATTAAACTGAGGTGCTCTCCTGCTGCAAGAAACTAGTAGTGGCCAACCTAAAACGAGCTCCTCCTAAGTTAAAGAGCAATAGTTAGTAAAAAAAAAAAGATAAGAAACTAACAGCAAATTGAATACAATCGAAAACAGGAAGGCTTGAAAGGACTTACCTGGGGGCTTTATCAGATCAGAGGGGCTAGGATGGTTACTGAGTGTAAAATCTTCATGTTGACAGTTACTCGGAATGAAACAAAAAAAGTTCACTTATTCAAACAAGCAAGATAGAAAATCATGAAGGATTTTAAACACTTAACAAGAAGGCAGTTATAGAGTTGTATACATTTAACAATTAGGGGAAAGGGGAATCAGGATTAACTAGGTCGAAAAAAATAGTCTAACTCCATTTCGAGGAATCCAAAGAAAAAAGAAAAGAGCAGGAGACATTAACCACATATTTAAACTGAGGTGCTCTCCTGCTGCAAGAAACTAGTAGTGGCCAACCTGAAACGAGCTCCTCCTAAGTTAAAGAGCAATAGTTAGTAAAAAAAACAAGCTAAGAAACTAACAACAAATTGAATACAACCGAAAACAGGAACGCTTGAAAGGACTTACCTGGGGGATTTATCAGATCAGAGGGGCTAGGATGGTTACTGAGTGTAAAATCTTCATGTTGACAGTTACTCGGCAGGAAACAAAAAAAGTTCACTTATTCAAACAAGCAAGATAGAAAATCATGAAGGATTTTAAACACTTAACAAGAAGGCAGTTATAGAGTTGCATACATTTAACAAGCAGGGGAAAGGGGAATCAGGATTAACTAGGTCGAAAAAAATAGTCTAACTCCATTTCGAGGAATCCAAAGAAAAAAGAAAAGAGCAGGAGACATTAACCACATATTCAAAAAAAAAAAAAAAAACACCAATGTATCATGCTATTGTTTCATTATGTATTCATGACCCACCTCAAATCAAGAAACGAAAAGAACAAAACCTAGGAGAAACTCAAAAAAAGAAGAAGGTAAGGACTCGAACTCAAAAAAAAAAAACTAAAGATAAGACTAAAATTAAGGAGGAGATATCAAACATAAAACTTATGAAGGGTTAACAAACTAAGCAACCTATTTCAGAGACAAGAGAAGATCTAAAGACAACTAGAAACAAGAGGCAGAGGATTGAGAAGAACACCCTCCTCACAAACAATAACCATCAAATAAGAATGAATACAACTTGAACACATATTCATGTATTTATCTATCCAAACAAATAAGAAACTTTCGATTTCCTGCACATACAGAAACCCTATTTATGAAACCCCATTTTAAGAGTTTTAATTTTATAAACACCTTCCAAACCCCCATTTTCACTGATCCCAAGAAAGCAAAGGAATAACAAGGAGAAAAACAAGATCACAAAGAGAAAAATAAAAAGATAAGAAGCTTCAAAACAAGACCAGAAGCCCTAAGAAGATGTTCATTATTTTCATAAGACCAAAAACCATTTTGAAATTATTTTTTGATGGACCTGCTTTTAACACACCTTAGAAATCATTTTTTAGAGAACCTCATTTTTCACAGCACATATGAAGCAAGAGACAAATAAAAAAAACTAGCACAATAAGAACATAACAGGATTAATATTCAGCTAAGATTAGAAATTTCATATGATAAGAAGCATGAAAGGCTATAGAAAAGCATGCATACCCTAGACCTAAACCATATTCGATACAATACAAAGATTAAACCTTCAAAATACTAAGAGAAGACTAATTCGTGTTATCATCATGTTATAGACAAGGATACAAAGATACATCTAAACATGAATCAAACAAACATTGGATATAACCCCAAAAACAAAAGGAAAAGAAAAGTTTATTTTACCCTGCAAAGTAGTTGTGCTTTCTATCAGCTTCCTCAGATCCATAACCCATATCCCTTGATCTAACTATCACCCCAGGATATCCTGATTTTACTCTTTGTCGGCATTAATCACCATGGAAATGGCTATTAGGGTTGGAAGTAGGAGGAGGAGAGGACCAAGACATATAGTCCCGTCTTTTGACTCGATTGTATTTTACACGTTTGCCCAAAATTTCCAAAACAATAGCACCAAAAATTTACGAGCAAAACTTCATATTGTCGCCAAAATATATCTATCTAACTATATTTTTGATTTGATATGTGTTTGGTGATTTGTCAGTACTTTAATTTCTATCGATAATAATAAAGAAAGAAACGCTACTTTCGGAGGTCATTCTCTGCAACAATTTCTAAATTGACGGATAAAAAAATTAGCCATCTGAAATAAGCAAGGGGCTTAAGAGGTTGTTTAGATGCTAGAAGTACAAGTGTTTCTACTTCTCCAACTGCGAAATTTAATTTTAAAAATATGAAAGAAAAATAATTTGCTTCATAAACTGCAAACTCTTTTTTTCATTTAGAAATCATTTTAAAGTAATGTATTTAATCCAACTTTTAACCTTTTTTCTATCAGAAGTCGGAAATAATTTTTTGAGGAATATCCAAACCAAAATAAAGAAGGGAGTATATAATAGCCTGTTTGTATTTCACATTAGAAGTAGTTTTTCGACTTCTATAAGTCGAAAAGCCAGAAGTCAGTCTGGGTTTCAAATTTCAAATCGACTTCTAAAGTCAAAAAATTAACTATTTGTGAAACAAAATAGTTCTGCTTCTGACTTCGACTTCTGGAGAAGAAGAAGTCAGAAACGGATTTGTATCTAAACACACTATAAGATTCTCCAATAGTGTATCAAAGACTTTCGTAGTGTAAGCCGATTCCCATACATGGACCATTAAGTAGGGAGTTGTACAAGTGCTTTTTACTAAACCAAAATAAGGTTACCCCATATAATAATTACCTAGGGTATGATCAATAATATCATAGGGCCTAAAGTTAGTCACACAGGCCCGCAGGAAAAGTGTGCTCCCCTTTGTTCCTTTGGCATACATCACAAGTGGAGACAAATAAGACAATGTCCTTCTTCATGGAAGGCCAGAAGAGGTAAGACTTGGCTCTAACATATGTTTCCTGCATGCCATAGTGAACACCCACAGCTGAAGAGTGGATGGAATCCAAAAAAAAACTTCCTTGGTGTTAGCTGAACTTCCCACATAGAGTTTGCCTTTGTACCTCAAAATGCCATTCAAGTAAGTACACTTTGTAGCTGCTATATATATGATACTTTGAGATTTAGTGTCATTGTCATATCTATCAATAAGCTCTATAAGGTTGAGAGAGGGAAGTAGAATTAAAGCCAGCAGAGGAATGAGGTCTTTTGGAGAGAGCATCAGCCACCCTATTTTCTGAACCTTTTTTGTACTGGATTTCATAATCATATCCCTAGAGCTTCATAAGCCATTTCTGCTGCAGGACAGTGGAAATTGTTTGTTCTAAAAAGTAATTAATACTTTGATGATCTATCTTGATAATAAAATGAGTTCCATGTAAATACTGCTTCCATTTATGGACTGCTTGAACAATAGCTAACAATTCCTTCTTATAAGTTAACAGTGCTGCAGCTCTAGGTCCAAGAGGTTTGTTGTGGAAAGCAATGACTCTGTTGTCTTGCATCAATACAGCTCCAAGACCTACATCAAAAGCATCAGTCTCAAGAAAAAATGGTTTGGTGAAGTCAGGTAAAGCCAGCATAGGGGTAGTTGTCATTGCTTTTTTAAGCTTATGGAAAGCCTCAGTAGCAGCAGGAGACCAAGAGAAGGCATCCTTTTTTAATAATTCAGTCAGTGGTTTACTAATAAGACCATAATCTTTCATAAATATCCTATAGTAACCAGTGAGACCCAAGAATCCTCTAAGTCCCTTAATAGTTATAGGAATAGGCCACTCAACCATTGCAGAAATCTTCTCAGGGTCAGCCTTAACCCCATTGTTTTTTATGATGTGTCCTAATTACTCCAGTTCAGACTGGCTAAGACAGCATTTAAAGAAATTGGAAAAAATCCTACGTGTTCTGAGAAGCTCAAGAGTGGTATGTAAGTGAAGTATGTGAGTTTCTATATATGATCTGTAAATTAGGATGTCATCAAAAAATACGAGAACAAAATTTCTAAAATATTCTTGAAATACATTATTCATGAGAGATTGAAAAGTTGCAGGAGCATTGGTGAGGCCAAAAGGCATTACCTTGAATTTAAAGTGGCCATGATGTGTTCTGAAAGCAGTCTTGTGTATGTCAGAGGGAAATATTCTGATATGATGATATCCTGACTTCAAATCAATCTTGGAGAACCAAAATTTGAGCCATGTAATTTATCCAATAATTCCTATGTGACTGGTATTAGAAATTTATCCTTTATTGTGATATTGTTTAACCTCGTGTAATCAACAAAGAACCTCCAAGAGTTGTCCTTATTTTTGACCAGCAGGATTGGAGATGCAAATGTACTGTTGCTCAGTTGGATGATGCCAGATTGGATCATTTCCTGCACTAAATTTTCAATAACTGTTTTTTAGATGAAGGGACACCTATATGGTTTGAGGTTGACAGGGGATGCATTGGGAATTAGAGGGATTTTATGATCCAAGTCCCTTTGAGGTGGAAGAGTTTTTGGTTCAGAGAACACATCAGGGAATTGGTTTAGGACAGTAGTGATTTGTGGAGGTGGTGGGATGGGTTGAATAGTGTTGGATGAGATGGAAAAAAGTTGACCAACTACTCCATGGGAATGCTTCTTAAAGAATATTTTAACTGCTCCTCCACTCCTCATGCTTGAAGAGGATTTTTGGTATTCACCAGTCAAGGTGATCTTCTTTCCCTTATGCCTGAAGCTGATGCACAACTTAGATAAGTAGAAGAGTACATCTCCCAGGTTACACAACCAATAAGCGCCAAGTAGTATATCATACCCTCCTAGTGGAAGAAGTCTTAGATTCTCATTCAAGTAGAGAGCACACTCCTGAGCTTATAGTTTTGTCAGCATTTGCTACAGTGACCAACAAACTGCCAGTTTGTTCAATTGAGCATTGTAAGGTTTTTTCTAGAGCACAGTCTATAAAACTGTGGGTACTTCCTGTGTCTATAAGAATTAAAATTTTATTTTTCTTAAGGATGCCAGGAATTCTAATAGTGTCACCAGAGATATTGTCTGTCAGAGCATGTAGTGAAATCTCCATATTACTCTCAATAGGAGAGTCTGGCTCTGTCTCCTGTTCAGGCTCCATAACCTCTTCAAAGATTTCTTCAGCCTCTTTACCAATGAGTACACATAGGTACTGTTTTTTACAAATGTGTCCACTCCGGTAGTTTTCATCACAGTTAAAACATAATCCCTTTGATTTTCTAACTTGAACTTGCTCAGGAGTGAGTTTTTTGAGTGGCATGATGGGGCTAGACTTGGGATGTGAAGGTTGTGGAAGTGGTGGAGATGGCACAGTTATAGTTTTTTTATGGAGGGTGGTGGAATGAAATGGTCTTGTAGTAGAAAAAAAAATAGGAAAAGGCCTCTGAGTAGGTTTAGTGGTTTTTTGTTGTATTAAAAGAGTCCTTTCTTGCATTCTGGTAAGTGAAAAACCCTGAAGTCATGATGTTGGGTTAAACATGAGTACTGACCCTCTGAGTTATTCTTTCAACCCTCCAATAAATCTAGATATGAAATAGGATTCAAGGAAATTCTCTTTGTAAAGACTCAACAATAATGCTTTCAAATACTCAAATTCTTCTAAGTACTCATCCAAGGTGGTTAGTTGAGCCAATTTGTTAAATAAGCCAACAATATTATTATGAGCGCATGATTCTCAAATCTGAGACAAACATTTTCACAGAAGTATTGCCAAGAAATATGGGTCTGATTAATACAAAAATTGTCATACCATTTAGTTGATTTGCCATCTAGATGTATATCCACCATTCTTGTCTTGTGGATATCCTGGATATTGTTCATCTGAAAATAATATTCAAATTTTTGTAGCCATCTTTTTGGGTTATCACCATTAAATCGAGGAATGTCAAGCTTTGGCATGCGATGTTGCTGCTGAATGTTATTTCGACCACCAAACTGACTGGTAAAAGGAGATCCACCATCTTGATTTGAGAATCCACCATTAGAGATTTGAGCTCCATTTGTTTATTTCTGTAGATCTCGGTTAGAAAAAAAAAATCTAACTGAGATTGCATATTGTTCTGGATTTCCACCTTCAATAACTGCAAATCTTCTTTGGTAGACGTGGTACTGAGTTGCAAGGTTAGATTGTTGACCTTCTGATGCAATGAATCGATCTCAGCTTGCTGTCGATTGTTAGTATCTTGTAGCTCTTTGCAGGTTGGAACAACCATGATGAATGTTAGGAAATAACGGCTCTGATGCCAATTGTATTGTTCTTGTACAATTTGGGGAAGAATTTAACGGAAAAAGGAACGAAACTCGATCGGAATTAGTAACTCTGCCGTAACAGCCTCTAATACTTCATTAAAACATACTTAACATCCAAAACAATTCTCTTAGAGCTTACATACTTGACCAATAGAAATGAAACCTTAAACTAAAAGACTAATCAGTAAAGGACATCTGTTTACTAGTCACTGGGCCTTTATTAGCTAGTGATTAGTCGGCAGGCCTTCTTATTTAGGCAGATGGATAAGAAATACGGGCGCTAAAAGATAAACACACGGCTAACTTAGAAAGGCACACGCCACAGCCGTGGATATTTAAATATCCAATCTCAGTGGTTGCTGATTATTCAAGATATACACGTGGTTGATTAGTAAACCAGAAGTGGTTTAAATAAATAATATAGTCTTAGTTGTATACAAACATATAATACCTCCACCAAATGTTAAATTATTGATGCGGGTTTTTCCCATGCTTATTTGAGTCATATTTTTGGAGCTCATCGTCATTTTTCCTTCATTGGAGGGAGACACATCTTTGGATCCATTCATGCTATTTTCGGTAAAAATGAAAACAAGCACTTGTATATGTTACAATGCTTTGATATGCTTCTTATATCATCCCCTAATATCATATTTTTTTCCCAAAAGATCCAATGCACTGCTATCTATACAAGTTAACAATGCATTTGTTCTTTGTTTCACTTTGCAATCAACAATTTGGATTTTCAGTCTATTATATGCACTCCATAATTTGTTAAATGAATTATCCTTCATGTTTGAGATGGTGGAGTAAATTGAAGTAGGTTCGATCAAATCAAGAAATTGTGAAAGAAGAGGCAGAATTGACATGTTGTAGAGAAATAAGTAATCGACATATGCTTCCGAAAACACTTGAGGGCTCTTGAGTAGCATAGTGTGGAATCTGTGGATAATACCACAAAACATTCTATTATTGTTGAACATTCCATGTTAAGTCTTCCCAAATTCTACAAACAGGAAACCTCATCCAGTTTTTCTTTTAACCTTCTTACGGATACTTTCATAACCGTCAAGGCTATGTAATTTAGCTCAAACTACTAATTTTGATTATTACAGCTACAACAAAAGATGTTCAGAAAATTATAAAAACATCAAATCCCAATTATATAGAACACTACCGGAAAAAGTAACTACTAGTAATATATTACTAAAAAGTTACTGCTAGAAAGTAGAAACGACGTCGTTATAGAAGAGGAACTCTCACGTAATCTTCATGTCCAGTAAGATATGAGGGAAAGACAAAATTATCACATATTTAAATATGATAATGGAGATTTTAGTTGGGAGATTAGGACTAATATGGTTTACACATATTCCTTCGTAATTGGTACGTACGGTTCAAGTGAATTATGTACCAGCAAAAGATGTCATTTTCCGATTTTTAGATTTTTATTTCAAAGATGCATAACAGCTGGGATGATTTATGCCTAGATGATAAGATTGCAACGTCTCAAAACTGCCCCGAGATATAGTCCCGTCTTTAATGACTTGCTTGGATTTTACAGGTTTGTCCAAAATTTTCAAAATTAATTTGCTTCAAAAAACTAAACCTTCCGTTTCAAAATAATAGGTCTATTTATATGTAAATTCTTTCGATCTGAAATTTTATCTCGAATATGAAATCAACAAGTATTGTTCTTCATACCCACCTTTTTCTTTCAACAAATAATATAAATTATTTTTAAACGGAATGAGTATTTTATTCACAAAATTGGTTAAAAAGACTAAAATCATCAATTTCCGGGTGAAAATGATATTTAGATTTTGATACTGTTTAAATGGACAAAAATGTAAAAATAACGGATGTAAACAGTTTCATCCTACCCATTTTCAAATATTTTTTCTTATTTTTAATTTACATCACGATGCATCCAATTTCATCATTTGCTATTTTTTAAGTTTAAGTCAGGATGAATCAAGTTTCATCCTTGCTATTTTTTTGGTATCCATTTCACTCATACTAATTTTTACTCGTCCATTTGAACCACGTTTTAAAAATATTTAGACAAATGACCCATTTTTTGTTTTTTATTTATATCGAAAAGTAAAAATCGTTCTGTAAATATGTATTGAGTTTGACTTGACATCTTTATTGTTACAAGTTGAAAAATAATTTCTTAAGTGATATTAAACACGGCAGTTATTTATGATGATATTTATCCTTGAACAACTAATTATTATCTTTTTATCGGTAAAATAGAAATTTCATTCATCCTTCAACAACTAATGTTTTGTACTGTTTAGAGTTTGTACTGATACTCGGTAAATTAGGTGGGGAGTCTGATATACACATTTTTTAGAAAGTGTATAGGTGCAGAAGCCGATACCTACGTAGACAATTAGGTAGGGGAGTTTGCCAAGTGACTTTCACCGAGCCAAAACAAGGTTATTACATGGGGTATGATCAATAATATCATCGGGCCTAAAGTTAATGGAGGTTTCTCATGCAAACTTTAAAGTCATATTTTTTGGATTTTGCCTTCATTTTTTGTCATTGGCCACACATCTTTGGGTTCATGTTATTTTTGTTACTGAAAACAAGCAGTTCCTTTACCAATTAATTTCCCTTTAATTTGAACTGCTTCTTATATCATCTCCAATTTATTTATTTTCCCAAATGATCCAAAACACTGCCATTTAAACAAGGGAACAAGATATTTATTATCACTTCACTTTGCAATCAACAATTTGGAATTGCAGTTTGTTATAGTATTAATTTGTTGCGTAAAAACCTTCATGTTTGAGATGGTGGAGCAAATTGTAGTAGATTCCTTTCGTGATTCAAGAAAACAAAGAAATGTGGAAGAAAGATTCTAAGAAGAGAAGTTGAATTGGTATGTTGTAGGTAGAGAACTAAGTAATCAAGATATGACACCGAAAGTACTTGGGGTGTTCCCAACAGCAGAATGAACCAGTAGAAAATATCCTATGTTATGATTTTGTAAATTCGCACAAGGCCACATGAAAGCTTATCCAATTTTTCCTCCGCCATGCTTACAAGTTATTTCAAAGATTTCAATAACTCTTTCTCGACATCTGCTATCCCCAATAACATCTTTGTAGTCAAAAAGTTAAGTGATAAATTGTGGAGTCCTACGGCCGTCCTCTAATTTGAATATGAATGATGAGTTTCTAAAATGGGGTTTAAATAAACATTTAAGATTGAAATTTCTGTACCATAACTATGCCCTCTGGCGCAGCCAAGAGAAAAAAAAGAATCAACTGAGTACTTTTGCGTCGGCAACACGAATGCAAACCTGCGAGCTTTATCCTTGGTGTACATTACGCTAGGGTGGGCTATCCCCATGGTATGAGTTGAAAACCTTTAAAAACACAAATCCATTTCCCTCGTATCTATGTGCAAATGAACATTTCATGAGAGTTGATCTTCTGTAACCGCGTCGGTCCAACCAATATTTTTTTTAATGACATATTAATACTTTGAGACCCGAGTTAATTATATACGGTAAATTGCGATAAGGATATCATCTTGAGCCTTATCCGTCCAGTGAAAGTGCGGGAATCAATTATGGACAAATGAGGACAATTTTCCGGCTAATTTCACTTATGGTTTGCCCCGACCAAATAAGATTTTGTACCTAATGTACAAAGCCAATAAAGGCATGACACAACGGCAGGAAAGCTTACCGTCCATTTCTCTTCAACCACCAAATTAAGGATCATGCTTGACAAGGACATTATGCACTTATGCAGATGCAGTTAGGTCCTACGTATATATTATCTGCTCTTCTAGCTAGCTGTGTTAGGGTTGGAAGTTGTTTTTGAGCCCATGCAGATGGGACCAACCAGAATCAGCAACCACTAGAATATAAAGGTACTGTACAAATCACCCAAAGGAACAACAAGGTCTAGTCTAGACTCTAAAGAGAATTTGTTGATCCAAAAGAAACAAGACAACAAAAGTAAAGACTATCAATTTCAACTTTCCAGAAGAGAAATATGTATATATATTTCCATGGGCCGGATCAGTCTGATAAGCAATCAAAATTTTGATTTAGTCCACAATCATTGTAACAAAATCACATATCCAAGATTGCTTGACAACATCTCTAAAAAGGCCAAAAAAATAATCACAGCATTATTTTGGAAGGCCAAACTGGGGATACATGGAATAATTGGGGGATACATTACTGTAGCTGCCAACATGATTTTTCAATGCCAACAATCCATCGACCATGCCGACAGTATTAAAAAACCATGCCGGCAGATATTCTCAATTAAAAAAAGTATCCCCCATTTGGTGTTCTTATTTTTCCACTACCTGCTCTCGATGAAGTTATATATCTTTTTCTTGGAACAAAATGTATATTCTTTTAATCACAACCAGAGTATAGGTTGTTTAAGTGCGCCTGTTCATGCATCCCTGAAAAAATAAATAATATGTGCAGTACTCAGCAGTTGTTACTGGATGTTTATGTTGCACCTTTGCAGATGAATAGATCGAAGAATGGATAGATCAAAGAATGTAGAGTTCAATTGTCTAAAACCCATCTCCATCCTTCAAAAAAAAAAAAAATCATATACAACGCATAATTGGGGATACTAAAACTAATTTGGGATATATGAAAAAGACAAAAACGGGATTTAAATAGTAAATAAAGGTCACCCCCTATCCGGGTAATTTATATAATTTCTAATCTACCCCTCACTAATCATGTTTGGTGGTTGAATATAATTAGTTAAGTTAATAGATAAGTTTGATAATCATTTGAATAAATCATTATCATTGAATTTGTTGATGCAACAACATTAAATCGAGATATTTATGATCATGAAAGTTGAAGAACCAACCCAGGAAAGTAAACAAGTTGAACATACAAGTGCTCCAATTATTCATGTATATGTATTAATGTATTTAAATTTGATTTTTTTCATTGAATTCGCCATTGTTACACCTGAAAAACTTAGTGTCGGCATGGTGAAAAATATGAATACCATGCCAGCAGGGACCAAATTAGCATGGTATTCATACTTTCACCATGTCGATACACAATATCCCTCAATTTTGAAATTGTAAGCACACTGCCGGCACAGAAAGTTCATTATCGAGCATGACGGTAGTAGTGCCGGCAATGTACAGTGTAACTTGTTATTTCAGACCGATTTTCTGTATGTTTTTTTCCTCAAATCGGCACGGTACACTTGGGAATCGACCATGCCGGCACAAACAAGTTTTGAGACAGGATCTCTGAGCTATGTTGGTATCGTCATGGTATTCATCCTAAAATCCATGTCGGCACAACATATCGACATTGTATTCATCCAAACAACAATGCCGGCACCAGATATCGGCATGGTATTGATCCTAAAAGTAATGTCGGCACCAGATATCGGCTTGGTATTCAAACGAAAAACAATGACAGCACAAGAAATCGGCAGGGTATTCATCATTAACACAATGCCGGGAGTGGATTCAGTTTATGATTCAAACCCAAACGAAGTTTTAAAACAATAACAACACTTTAAATAAGATAGGGTATCACCTACCTTCTCAATAAAGCCATTTCTTCTTCTTCTTCTTCTACTTGCTCAACAACAATTCAATTTAACTTATCTTTAAGAACTTGTTGGGGTTTGATTTTGATTTTTAGTTTTGAATTTTAATTTAGATGGAAAGGTATTAACCTAAAGGGTATTTTAATATTTTCCCCCCAAAAAACACCCTTTAGTATTTTTCCCCCCAAAAAAACACCCCTTGAAGCTTCGGGGATCTTAATGCCTTCGTAGGGTTGTGCTTTCATGCCCATGCTCAACATTCAATTTGATATGCACAAGTTTAAATTTGACATGCCTAGCATCAATTTTGGGATGCACAATATCGTAGGCTTGTGCTTTCATTCCCATGCCCAACATTCAATTTGATATGCCAAAGTTTAAATTTGACATGTCTATGATCAATTTGGAGATTCCCAAGACCGTAGGATTGTTCTTTCATTCCCATGCCCAACATTCAATTTGATATGCCCAAGTTTAAATTTGACATGCCTAGGATCAATTTTGAGATGCCCAATATCGTAGGCTTGTGCTTTCATGCCCATGCCCAACATTCAATTTGATATGCCCAAGTTTAAATTTGACATGTGCCTAGGATCAATTTTGAGATTCCTAAGACCGTAGGGTTGTGCATTCATGCCCAAGACTAAATTTGACATTCCTATGATCAATTTTTAGATTCCCAAGACCGTAGGGTTGTGCTTCATGCCCATGCCCAACATACAATTTGATATGCCCAAGTTTAAATTTGACATGGATAGGATCAATTTTGAGATTCCCAAGACCATAGGGTTGTGCTTTCATGCCCATGCCCATGCCTAACATTCAATTTGATACGCCCAAGTTTAAATTTGACATGTCTTGGATCAATTTGGGGATGCCTAAGACCGTAGGGTTATGCTTTCATTCCCATGCCCAAGATTAAACTTGATATTCCCAAGTTTAAATTTGACATGCCTAGGATCAATTTTGAGATTCCCAAGACCGTAGGGTTGTGCTTTCATGCCCATGCCCAACATTCAATTTGATATGCCCAAGTTTAAATATGACATGACTAGGATCAATTTTGAGATGCCCAAGACCGTAGGATTGTGCTTTCATCCCCATGCCCAACATTCAATTTGATATGCCCAAGTTTAAATTTGACATGCCTAGGATCAATTTTGAGATTCCCAAGACTGTAGGGTTGTGCTTTCATGCCCATGCCCAACATTCAATTTGATATTTCCAAGTTTAAATTTGACATGCCTAGGATCAATTTTAAGATGCATATCATAGGGTTGTGCTTTCATGCCCATGCCCAACATTCAATTTGATATGCCCAAGTTTAAATTTGACATGCCTTGGATCAATTTTGAGATGCTCAAGACCGTAGGGTTGTGTTTTCATGCACCTTCCCAATATTCAATTTGATATTCCCAAGTTTAAATTTGACATGCCTAGGATCAATTTTGAGATGCCTAAGACCGTAGGGTTGTGCTTTCATGCCCATGCCCAAGATTAAACTTGATATGCCCAAGTTTAAATTTGACATTCCTAGGATCAATTTTGAGATTCCCAAGACCGTAGGGTTGTGCTATTATTCCCATACCCAATATTCAATTTGTTATGCCCAAGTTTGAATTTGACATGCCTAGGATCAATTTTGAGATGCCCAAGACCGTAGGATTGTGCTTTCATCCCCATGCCAACATTCAATTTGATATGCTCAAGTTTAAATTTGACATGCCTAGGATCAATTTTGAGATTCCCAAGACTGTAGGGTTGTGCTTTCATGCCCATGCCCAATATACAATTTGATATTCCCAAGTTTAAATTTGACATGCCTAGGATCAATTTTAAGATGCATACCGTAGGGTTGTGCTTTCATTCACATGCCCAACATTCAATTTGATATGCCGAAGTTTAAATTTGACATGCCTTGGATCAATTTTGAGATTCTCAAGACCGTAGGGTTGTGCTTCCATGCACATTCCCAACATTCAATTTGATATGCCCAAGTTTAAATTTGACATGCTTAGGATCAATTTTGAGATGCCTAAGACCGTAGGGTTGTGCTTTTATGCCCATGCCCAAGATTAAACTTGATATTCCCAAGTTTAAATTTGACATTCCTACGATCAATTTTGAGATTCTTAAGACCGTAGGGTTGTTCTTCATGCACGTGCCCAACATTTAATTTGATATGCCCAAGTTTAAATTTGACATGACTAGGATCACATTTGAGATTCCCAAGACCGTAGGGTTGTGCTTTCATGCCCATGCCCAACATTCAATTTGATATACGCAAGTTTAGATTTGACATGGCTAGGAACAATTTTGAGATTCCCAAGACCGTAGGGTTGTGCTTTCATGCGCATGCCCAACATTCAATTTGATATCCAATTATGTCGTAAGATCATGGACAAATCTTTTTCTACTCGGTTAACTTATGTCACTAACAGACTAATATTTTGCCTATCAGCAAAAAAAAAAAAAATAGTCATTTATGATTTAAGATTTGTTTCGAAGTTGCATAACAACTGGGATGATTTATGCCTAGATGATAAAGATTGGAACATCTTAAAATACCTTGACCAAGACATATAATCCCGTCTTTAATGACTTGCTTGGATTTTACACGTTTGCCGAAGATTTCCAAAACAATTGCACCAACACTTCATATTGTTGCCAAAACAGATCTATCTTTTTGATTTGATATATGTTTGTGATTTGTCAGTACTTTAATTTCTATCTATAATAATAAAAAAGGAAAAGTCACTTTACGAGGTCATTCTTTACCACAATTTCTAAATTGACAGACGGAAAAATTACCACAATTTCCAATATACTTCATGTATCTCCTTCAAATTCCAGCTGATATAGAAAAACAAATGTCAAGGCACATGAGAGACTCCTAATGGGGTTCTTTTCCAGACAAGAAAAATATCAATTGGATTGCATGGGATAGAGCAAGCAATTCAAAGAAGCTGGGAGGTTTAGGAATAAGAAACCTAAAAGCAACAAACAAGGCTCTGTTAAGCAAATGGAGTTGGAGATATTCTCAAGAAAAAGATGCACTTTGGAAAAAAATTATCCAGCACAAAACCCTTTCACACAAAGATGATTTGATACAAAAAGAGTGCAACTCCACTTATGGGAGAGGGTTTCGGAAATGAATCGATACTGAGAAAGGTGTAGTTCATTGGAATATGGAGATGCACATAGGGGATGGTTACTCAACTAAATTTTGGTTAGACCCATGGAAATCTCATATTCCTTTTGTAAAAACTCGTAAAAAGGCTTCCAAGGCCGCTGTGAAGAATGATACAAAATTAGCAGAGATGGTGCATAATGGCAGTTGAAGGCTGCAACTTACCCAGAATCCAGATGAAGAGGTCAAAGCAGAAATGAAAATCATTATATTTTTAATTGGTGATTCCCCTCAATTGGGAGAAACCTATGACTCAATCGGTTACAATACAACTTCAATCTACTCTTCAAAAGAAGGATATAAGTGGCTTATGAATCAACAACACCGGGGAGGGAAAGATGAGTTCAAGCATATTTGGAACAAGAAGGTACCTCCTAAGGCTCAACTGATGGCTTGGATGGCGGTAAACAATGTTATTCCAAATATTGATAATTTAAACAGAAGAGGAGGCCAGATTTCATATACAACTTGTTCTCTATGTAATGAAGTAGAGGAAGAGATTAACCATATTCTTTTAAATTGCAAATTCTCCAAGCACATATGGACTCGGCTGACAAGCTCTTTGGATGCAATTTGATCACATAAATCTGAGATTGAGAATCAACTACTTAACTGGCATACTTCAAGATGCGGAGGATTAACAAAGAAAGTTTGGTATGTTTTGCCTTTTCCCATTTGTTGGGTATTATGGGGAGAAAGAAATGGGATAGTCATGACGAAAAAGAAAAACATGGATAAGGAGATGGTGATCATAGAAATCAAGAGTTTGATTTTCCAGTGGGGAGAGTGGCTATGTTCCGGGCTTTTTGCTCTTATCTCTTTAATAATATGTTAACCTTTTTCATAAAAAAAAGGTTGTTTGTATGGTAGAAGTAAAAGTGTTTCTACTTTTCCAAAATGCGAAATTTAATTTTCTAAAATTTAAAGCAAAAGTATTTTGCTTCCCAAAAAGCAAACCCTTTTTGCTTTAAGAAATCACTCGGAAATTTTGTACTCGAACAAACTTCTGACTTTTTTGCTATTAGAAGTCGAAAATGACTTCTTGAGAGATATCCAAATAGACTTACTATGTAGTAGTAGTTAAGGTTACATAATTGTTTAGAGTTTTTGAATTTTCTACTATTGCAGGTCTAAAAATCACTTCTTAAGCATATTCAAATACTCCCTTCGTCCCCAATATATAGGCGGAGTTTTCATTTTTTATAGTCCCATTAGATAGGCGGAATACTAAATCCAAGGTGGGTTTTTTATATATATGCCCTTATTTATTGTACATTGATAATTGTGTTGGGAATGAAACAAAGGTTAAAACAGGAAAATAAATGGATATTTAAGAAATCAAGATAATTACTTAATCTAAGAAATTTTGTAGAATCCGTCTATATGATATAGGGACGAAGAGAGTATAATTAATATATGACACTTACTCTCGACTAATTAATATTATGTGCCGTTTATAATTGGGATATTTTGTTTTTGGGTCCCAAAAATGTGACCAGATTAGCGTTTGGGTCCTAGAAAGTTCCAAATTAGAGTTTGGGTCCCAGGACTTAAGTTGACCGTGTTGACCGTTACCAAAATAATTTTAATTTAAAAAATTTAAACGCCATCCATTGCAGTTAGCAGTTAGCATGCCGAACACACGTGCAACTCCACAACACATCTGCTTTCGAGAGGATAAAAATCGCACCCCCAACCCCTTCCCCCTAGTCCTCTGCCTCCGCCACCTCCACCTGCAAAAGATGAAAAGAAAAAAAAAATTGCAAAAATTACATACCGTGAAAGAAAGTAGAATAAGGTATGTTAAAGCGTGATGGCATCAGTGAGAATAAGATATGGAGCTGGGTTTTGTTGGGTCTTGAGTATCGATCAGGTAAATTTGGTGATGACGGTGGGGATAAAGACAAGAAGAGCACTACCAACCTTCTCACCACCGACCTCCGTCACCAACATCGCCGGGATTGTACAAATTAGATATTGGAAAGAGAGAAATATAAAATTTGTAATCCAAAGGGGGGCGGTTTGATCTGATAAGAACAAATGGATAATAGAGCAAAAGTTTGAAAGCACTAAACAAGGAGAAATAATTTTTTATGGAGACCATTATTAGATACTACTATCTAAGTCGGTGTCGTGATTTGGGAAATTAAGTTTGATTTGGGAGAATATAGGAAGATACATGTATTGTGATCTAGTTCGTGAATTTTTGCTTACGCCTGTGAGAGAATTGAATTCGAATTCGTGAATTGAATTCGATAGCCTTTCTCTCTCCATCTCCTAATAAAATACACTTCGTAATTAGACTCCCTTAAACAGCCGCTTCATCAACTCCAGCGATTTAAGCCTCCTACAATCAATCTCTAAGCAACCCACTTAATCTGCCTCAATACACGAATTCGATGGAAACAATCATGTAATTAAACAAACCCATCCTCTAAAAATAAATCAACCTTCTTATCCTTTTTTGAATCGAACTCCAAATAAGTTAATCTACAAATTCGTCTCAGAAAATCTCCGAAAAATTCAGATCCAAAAATTCAAAGTAAGAACACTGTTTTGGGTATTACTATTCCGGAGCGATGATTAATCGTTATGTATAACAGATGCTTTAGTGGCAAAGTTCGTAAATAAATTTAAACATAATATTAAATAGGTCATTTCAATATTTAACCCTATTCCGTTACGGTCAACACGGTCAACTTAAGTCCTGGAACCCAAACTCTAATTTGGAACTTTCTAGGACCCAAACGCTAATCTGGTCACATATTTGGGACCCAAAAACAAAATATCCCTTTATAATTTATACTGATGGGCGCTAAACCTGAAAACCGAAATTGTTGTGAAGAAAAACGTGTGAACAAAAGTCTCGTGCTGATGCACATACATAGACAATTAGGTAGGGAGTTTGACAAGTGCTTTTTACCAAACCAAAATAAGGTTACCCCATACAATAATTACCTGGGCCATGATCAATAATATCATAAAGCCTAAATTCACAATATTGCTAATGGGGTGTACCGGAATATTTGGGGGTGTACAAATTTTGAATAAGACAAAACATTGATTTACCTTTGGGATGGTACACCCCCAAGTAGATTAGTACCCCCTATTAGCAGTCATGTAAATTCAGCCCCGCAGGCCCGCAACCCTTCTTTCCGTTATAAACGCCAACATTTGGATAAAAGAAGAAATTTTGGATATTCTTAGTGGGACCAATAACACGTATCAATGTTAGATACGCCAGCAGCCGTCAAGATTAAAATAAATGGTTCCAGATTATCCAGGTTGTATTCAAAACAGCTAATAAAAATACACGTGGATACTAATTTAACCAAGAAGCACTTTAAATAAAATACTCCTAGCTGTATACAAACATCTTAACACCTCCATTAAAAGTTATTAATGGAGGTTTTTTTATTGAAGACAAGAAGAAGAAAGAAGATAATCTTAGGTAAGATAGAAAAAACGGTGAAGATTGAAGAAGATTCCGAAAAGTGATATTCCGGCGGAGATTTACAAAATACCTACTGTCTCTCTTTGATTCTGGCTTCCGGAAAGTGATATTCCGGAATAGGTTTGATGAGAGGATGAGTGGGATTGAAAGAGTAAGATAAGAGTGAGCAAAAGAAAGGAAGATCTGGTGGTTATGGGAGCATCTCTGTCGAACTTGACGGAGGGCGGAGGAGGAAATGGTGGTTCGACGATTGGTCCAGGATTAGGAGATATACCAGAAAGTTGTGTAGCATGTGTATTTATGTACTTAACCCCACCAGAGATTTGTAATTTAGCTCGTTTGAATCATGCTTTTCGTGGTGCTGCTTCTTCTGATGCAGTTTGGGAATCGAAATTGCCTCATAATTATCAAGATCTGTTGCAATTTTATTCTTCTTCGCCTCTTGAGGATGAGGATGATGGTAATACATATCAGAATTCGTCGAAGAAAGATATTTATGCTCGGCTTTCTCGTTCAATCTTCTTCGACGACGGCAACAAGGTAAATTTTGATCTTATTTTTCTTGTTTTTTTTATTATGAATGGCTTGAGAATTTAAGGTTTTTGAGGAATTTAAGGTTTTGACAGTTTCCATTTCAGTGTTTTGTTTATTAATTGAGGTTGAAAATGGTTGTTGCTGTTGTTTTAGGAAGTTTGGTTGGATAGAGTTAGTGGAGGAGTATGTATGGCGATTTCTGCGAAGGGTATGTCAATAACTGGGATTGAAGATAGGAGATATTGGAATTGGATTCCTACTGAAGAATCAAGGTTAGTGCTGGTGTTCATTTTTATACTCGTTTTGCGAATTGTAGTCAAATTGCTTTGTAAAAGGGTTACTTCCGAGTTTGGTATGATAGGGATTGCGTGAATTTAGTGCTTACATATGAATTGAATGCTGAATTTTTGTAATGTAATTTTGGTTCTTAGAGGTTTGACAAATGCTAGTAGATAAAGTATGTTTAATTAAACTGAAGGTGTATGACACAGGCTTGTCAGTTGGAACATTTAGTACGATTTGTGAAAGATTGTTAAGTTGGTAGTATCTAGTGTAAGCTATAACATATGACTTTGAATTCTAAATGGTATCTATAAGATGGAGAGAAGGTTTGGACTCGAGGTTTAGGACATTGATATGGATTATGCAATGGGGTATTTAATATTTGCCAGCCATTTGACTCAAGAAGCAGGCGTATTTTTATGGATATAACGTGGAGATAATAAATGGCTTTTTAATTTTGGGATCACATTGGGGTTCTCTTCTTAAAATCATTTCCATCTGGGGCTTATGGGTGGATTTTGTACTGATTCCTTACGCTTGTAAATGTTCGTATCACTAGTGATTGTAGTAAGATTGATTTTTAAAGGACAATTTCTATAGTTGGTATGAATCATGATAGGGTTTGTGTTTAATTTAGTGCTTACACATGAACAGAAGTCTGAAGTTTTGTAATGTCAGTTCGGTTCTTAGAGATTTGACAAATGTTAGTGATAAAAAGATGTGAAATTGAATTGGAGACACGGGCTTATCTGTTAGAACATTTAGTAAGATTTGTGATTTTTCGAACTAGAAAGATTGTTAGGTTGATAATACCTAGTGACTTTGAATTATAAATGATAACTGTTAAGATGGAGAGGTAGATTTGTTGATGAATTTTGAATTTGAGAAGGTTCGGCATCGGGATTTAGGATAAGATATGGATTGTGGCGTCTTTAATAATTTGCCAGCCCTTTGACTCAAGAGGCAGACGTATAAGTATTTTTATGACTTTTTAATATCGGGATTGCATTGGTGTTTTTTTCTTAAAATCATTTCCATATATGGCTTAGGGGTGAATTTTAGTACTGATCCCGTACCTTTGTAAATGTTTGGGTCACTAGTGCACTTACAAGGCAAGGTAGAGGGAAGTCACGAATTGATAAATGTTGAAGTATGATTATAATTATTCTAACTTGTGAGTAAAATGGTTAGGCATCAAATCCCCTTGCTCTTTGGCTGATTGCTTATAAACTTAGTCGGTTGCATATCCTTCCGAGGCAACACTTGATGGTAATGGTGAATCTAATGTGAGATTCCTTACAGTTCCAGTGGATAGAGCTCAACTGACAAGACCAACTCAGTGTTTCACTTAGAGACATTTGGAAACATATTGTATCTGGGTTTTACCGCCGTGCGTGTGGCAAGACAAATATTGGTTATACATTATTTGTCCAGTAAGAGTCTTCTTTGTACTCTTTTTTGAAGTTTGGTTACTTTAGTGTCATTTCCACTTTTCATTTGATTCGGTATGTTACTCTCCATTCATTGTAAACCTTTAGCTTGTATGCTGATAACCTCTATTGATATGGTAATCACTTTAAAACTACCAATTCTACTAACTGCATCATATTCAGTGGGAAGGATTCCTGTCCTTCAGACAGTTTTTCTTGATCTGGCAGATTTTGTTTATATTCCTGCTATCTGTGCTGGCCATTATATACCTGCCCATACTAATCTGGAGTTCTGTAGACATTGATTGATAGAGATGCTTAATTATTTGAAGAGTTGTCATTTTCTGTTTTAGTTTCACTTTAGACGATGTATTTGATAGTTACATTATACGGAGAGGCCGCTGTGAGGTCATTGATACATCAGATGGAGGTAGTAACTAGCTTAGTCAGCTTTGCATACAACTAAAAGGTTGAACCTTAAAGAAGGAACAGAACCACTAGTCTTACGCATTTTAGTTGTAAAACAGAGGCATTCCTTTCTTTACTCGCTATGCTGGTATTCTTTTAGTATTGCTCTACTTTTATAATGAGGGTGGATATGCTTATGCCAAAGTATTGGGGGATTCTAAGAGCTGATAGACTGATACTTACTACATGCAACCATGTGTTCCTGAAAGCCATTTCTTATGTGTACTTTTACTTTGGAAATGTAGTCTGTTAAGAAATTAGTTGCTTTGGGACAACTTCTGTGTGCGACCTCTCAGTTTTTACCCTTGTGCAAACAGTCGGAGCGGTTGGAATTGCTTCCCAAGTGACAGTTAAACATTTGGGTGACTGTGAGTCTGTAATATGGCGATTTCACTACTTTCTTTGTTGGTATCATACTGAAATGAAGTCATATGACCAGTGGCCTTCTATTATTGTTCCCTTTAGCTTTGAAGTTTATGTTGGGAGTGTTAACTTTTGGTTGGTTGGTAGATGTTGAAACCTGAAAGTGCTTCTGCACGAATAACTGATAAGATAATTCTTCTGTTAGTGTTTTTCCAATGCACACAAGCGTAACCTAACATCGCCAGCGTTTTATTTCGTACTTTTTGCAGGTTCAATGTGGTTGCTTTCTTGCAACAAATATGGTGGTTTGAAGTGGATGGGGTGGTGAAGTTTCCTTTCCCTACTGGTATTTACACTCTGTTGTTCAGGCTTCACATTGGCAAGTTTTCTAAAAGACTGGGGCGTCGTGTTTCTAATTTTGACCAAACCCATGGGTGGGACATTAGGCCTGTACGTTTTGAGCTCTCTACATCAGATGGACAACAAGCGTCATGTGAGTGCTGTTTGGATGAGTCTGAAAAAGATGATATGAATACAAACCTGAAACGTGGTTGCTGGATAGATTATAAGGTAGGGGAATTCATTGTGACAGACTCAGAACCCACAACAGAAGTAAGATTCTCCATGAAGCAGATCGACTGCACACATTCTAAAGGTGGGTTATGTGTGGATGCTGTGTACATCATTCCAAGTGATCTGAGAGAGAGAAGAAGAAGACAGATTTTGAAGTAGCAATTAACAGGATGGGGGCGCATTCTTGGGTTGCGTCAGTTGAAAATATTAGACTCTTAATGCTCTTCCTCCTGAAAATGTTTTGTATTTTCTCAGTGTGTTCTTTAGATATATCCGTTTCATATTTTTTTGGGGGTTTTATGATGTATTTATATATGAATACTGACAGATTATGAAGAGCATACATCTACAATATAGGTTTTTAGATAGATGTCTCATTTGTTTTTGTTACTGTAAGTAATAAATATCTTCGAAGTTTTTTTTTAACTAGAAAAAAGATGTTATTAAGCTTCTGAAATCAAAATTTTAGCATGTCTAGCCAACTTATCAGCTGGTTAATTAAAATAAATTTATTTCCCTTTAATAAACTTGCAACTCCATAGGGGTAATGGCTAAAGTGAGTGATTTCCCCCAACTCCATTTGGTGGCATTGTGCATCCAACTCGAGCAAACTTGTTGTAAGTCGGGTTTTTCTGCCCAATTCATTGCCTGCAACAGTCCTTCACATTCTCCACGTTCAATTCCGGCATGGTTAACAGGAGATATAGTTTTAAAAAGAAGCATCACAACACGTAGATAAGCCGGGTGAGATGGATAGAGTCCAATTTGTTTGAGTCACAGAAGAATCACTCAACCAGCACTCAAAAAAAATCCAAATTCTAGAACCACGCACATCATTAGGATAAAGATCGAGAAACATGGGATAACAATATGATCCTAGAAAAAAGAAATGCTTAAGGCAAGAGTCTAGAAAGTGTAAAAGTCAATCAGAATTGATCGATGAGTGCTCCATCTAACCTTGCATATTTGTATGGTGTAAATTTCTCGCAATGCAACATGGACACTCTACTAGCTGCAGGCTAGCTTGATCCCAATGCTAGCGATAACGATGGTAGATAGGCGTCGGTTGTCCTGCGAGATGGGGCACTAGGTGTGTCCCAGTTTTAATGAACAAGTCCTTATTGAATCAAAATTGGTCCCAATCCAGATTTTTTATTTTTTGGCAATCTAAGACACAACAGCAACTAGGTCCACAACTAAAAGGTTGTAGATATCCGGATAGTATCCGATCCATTTTATTGAAATTCCGGATAAATCTCAGGATAAGATTAGATAAAAATTTGTTTTGGTAAGGTAGTTAAAGAGGGTTAGATGAGCTTAAAATCTTTCCGAATCTCACTAATAATAATCTCATTAACTAGTTTAGATTTCAGATATTTGGATATTGCATTATCCATACCGGATATATTAATTTTTGCTCAATCCGTATATTAACAGATTGAGATTGCATTAAGCACTTATCAAGCCTATCTAATGCGCAACACTCCTATATTTTCATCTATACGGATAAACATCTCAATCTGGATAACCCCAATATTTTTTTTTTTTTTTTTTTACCTATCTCAAAAAATCTATATATACTGTTCTTTGCAGGCGATATCCTCACACTTCATTCTTTAGCTTTTTTTTCTCAATACAATGAAGGTACTATGTTTTTCTTTTTTGCTAATATTGCTATGTGCTACCGCACATGCATCATCATCAGGAGAACCTGATGTATGGCCGCCTACAAGCGACCAACTCGACACAGGAGGGTTGAGTAGAGAGAGCTTCCCGAAAGATTTCGTCTTCGGAACTGCGACTTCTGCTTATCAAGTCGAAGGAATGGCGGATAAAGACGGCAGAGGACCCAGTATTTGGGACGCCTATGTTAAAATTCCAGGTAACATATATTCCGGTCAATTCTATTCTATAGCGTTGTTATTGCTGCTGCATATCATGAATTGCTTTAATATGTTAAAAATTTCCAGGCAAAATTGCAAACAATGCTACTGGAGACGTTGCAGTGGATCAGTACCATCACTACAAAGAAGATGTGGATATTATGAAGAAGCTCAACTTCGACGCGTACCGTTTCTCGATCTCATGGTCTAGGATATTCCCACATGGAACTGGGAAGGTGAACTGGAAGGGTGTTGCTTATTATAACAGGTTGATTGATTACATGCTTGAGAAAGGTATTACTCCATATGCAAATCTTTATCATTACGATCTTCCTAACGCGCTCGAGGAGAGGTACGGCGGGTTGTTGAGCCGTAGAGTTGTAAGAGATTATGCAAATTTTGCTGATTTCTGTTTCAAGATGTTTGGTGATAGAGTGAAAAACTGGATGACTTTTAATGAACCGAGAGTTGCTGCTGCTCTGGGTTATGATGGTGGTACCTTTGCTCCTGGAAGGTGCTCTAGACAATTCGGAAACTGCACAGAAGGGGATTCCTCTAGAGAACCTTATGTTGCTGCACATAATATGATCTTAATGCATGGTGCTGCAGTTCAGAGATACCGTCTTAAGTATCAGGTATCGAATTCGTAATCGTTCGGTTTGATTATCTTTTGATTAGTTTAAATTGATTCATTGATACTAACTTTTTTTGTGCTTTGTTCTCATGCAGGAAAGACAAAAGGGGAGAATAGGAATTCTCTTGGATTTTGTCTGGTATGAACCTCTTACTGACGCGAAAGCGGATCACCGAGCTGCTCAGAGAGCAAGAGACTTTCATGTTGGATGGTTTTTGCACCCCATTGTGTATGGAGAGTACCCAAAATCGATGCAGCGTATCGTTGGAGATAGACTTCCGAAGTTTACAGAACATGAAGTTAAGTTGGTGAAGGGATCGATGGATTATCTAGGTATTAACCAGTATACAGGTTACTACGTTAAAGATCAACATCTCACAAAGGATCAGCTAAAGCATCCTGGATATCAATTGGAATGGCATGCTGAATTCCATTATGATCGTGACGGTGTACCAATTGGACCAAGGGCACACTCTTCATGGCTTTATGAAGTGCCATGGGGTTTGTATAAAGCTCTGACATATGTTAAAGAGCATTACAACAACCCTGAAGTGTTTTTATCAGAAAATGGAATGGATAATCCTGGTGAAGAGACAATTCCTAAAGTTTTGCAAGATGGAAATAGAGTTAACTTCTATAGGAGTTATTTGCTTCAACTCAAGAAAGCTATTGATGATGGAGCTAACGTCACTGGATATTTTGCGTGGTCATTGCTTGACAACTTCGAATGGTTATCCGGTTACACATCAAGGTTTGGTATCGTTTATGTGGATTATGACACTCTGACAAGGTACCCAAAGATGTCAGCATATTGGTTCCAAAAACTTATTAGCCGAAACAAGCAATAAGTTCTCTGTTCGGCGAAGTAGGCATCTGATTCTTTGTTTTATGTTTTTAAGTTTCTGTCCATCTTTGTTAGGATTTGAGGTTTCTTTTTAGTTGTCTTTCTTTTTTAGCATTTTCATTGGATTATGTATAGTATTATAACAGATGAATAGAAAGGAATTTTCTTAAGTTGCAAAATAACTGTATCTTGTTCTCTTTTGGTAAGTGGTAGCCAAAAAGAAACTACTGCCCATTAATCTCTTCATTGTCCAGAGCTTTCCAAGGACTGGATTCTCAAGTGCAGCCATGATCAGACAGCAACTTTGATTTTGTAGTCTTGTTGCAACTTGGTGGCACGTAGTCTTGTTGCAACTTGATGGCACATTTGGGAAACTAGATGCGGTTTTTTGTTTGATAAGGAAGCTACTAACCCAAATACACCCAAATAATAGCAGACAAAGCAATTTGAAGCAATGGCTCTGCTTGCAGCGGTAGAGCTAGCCAAAGAACTGCGCAGCCTTAATTCACATGTTCAAATGTTTTTGCTGCACTGAATCACCAATTGCTGAACTGCGGAACCAATATCACAGCAAGAATAGCAAACAAAACAAAATTGAACTGCATAACTTACTCAACCCCATACTTGAGATGCCCCATGTACAACCAATAAGAGCATCTCCAATGCAAAGGGTCAATATCATCCTATGTGGAGGTCTTGTTATCACCTTTTTTTGGTGGGTCATTTGATAAAAAACAAAAATAAATAAAGATAAAATTTTGACTTAAAGTTCATCTTCAATCTTCAAAGTCTTACCTACACCTTTTTATTTAAATTTAGAGACAAAGTGAAGATGTGGACCTAAGACCCAAGATCATGAAGAAAGTCTTATTTAGACTTTCTCCATTACCCCCACTTAGTCGTGTCATCTATCTCTATGACCTTGACCCTTGTGTTGGGGATGAAAATTTGGTGCAAAAAGCCTTAAATCCTAGGTGTCATTCATTTTTAAGACATTTACCCTTGCATTGGAGATGCTCTAAAATTAGTATGACACCTAGGATTTAAGACTTTTCTCACCAAAGTTTCATCTTCAATGCAAAGGTGAGGGTCATAGAAAAAGATGACATGACTAAAGTGGGGGTAAAGGAGAAATTCTAAATAAGACTTTCTTCATGACCTTGGGTCGTAAGTCCATATCATCTTTTATCTCTAAATTTAAAGAAAAAGTGTTAGATAAGACCCTAGGGATTGGAGATGTAATTTAGGTAGAGGGTGTTATCTTTATATTTTTTTTGTCATGTAGCAAGTGACCAACAACCAAAAGGTATAAATAAGACCTCCACGTATGATGCCATTGACATCTAGCATTGGAGATGCTCTAAGAGAACCCCATCTTCAAAGCATCATCGTTAAATTCCATAAAAAAAAAATTATTGTTGTAGGGCCTATGGCCCATAGGTGTGCGACCCTACTAGATATCTAGGGTCCCCCTTCTACATGTATATATAAAGAATATTGTTTCATGTAATCCGATTATCTTGATGAATGGAAACCATTCTGCTTCTCTACTTTCCCCTATTTTTCCACTACAACACGTTATCACCACGAGTTCTAACCCTGCAGCAATGGATTTTTTTTTGGGGTTCTCATCAATCGAAGGAGATTTTTTGATTAACCATGAGAAGCTTGCAAAAAAAAAAATTTAAAAAAATTACGTCACATGTAATTAGGGATTTTGATTTGTTCCATCTGTTTAAAATCCGTAGGAGGAATCATTTTTCCTTACAATCCGTGGGAAGGAGAGTAGAAAGGGGAGTCGCTTCATTCTAGTGAGTTTTCTGTGTGAAAGGAGATTTTCTGGGATCTGTTCATGAAGAGTTTATGTTCGCGGAAGGTTTTCTTGTTTCTGTGAACAAGAGTTTTTGTTCCGGTCCAGTTTAGTTCAACCGGTTCCACTCCAGTACGGTCCACCGGTCCAACCCAGACCGGATCAGCTCGATCCAGTTCAAATTGGTCCAACTCAGTTTAGTTCAACCCGGTCCGGTCTAGTTCAGATCAACACGGTCCTGTTCTAAGTGTCCCGTTCCTTTTTTCCAGATTTTGGGACGTATGCGGTTAAATCCGTTTCGGTTCTGTCTATATACAGGGGGAACCAAAGCCCAAAGATATGTAACCATAACACTAATATGTGCCTTTACATTGAATACTTGCTAGGCTTATTTATTTGTTTTTAGAACATGCCTCGTTTTGTTTATTTTTGTCTTAAGATAAGTCCATATCATATAAACAGTCAATTTAATTATGATTGTTGATCATTAAGAGTTTTGGTTTTAGTGTTATTTTATTCTCTCAAATATGATACTGGCTATAGTTGAATGATGTCTTTTGTTTAATTGGTTGTACCAACTCAATTCCAATGTATTTATTTGGGGTTTAGAAGTACTTGAGCACCATTATTGTGTACTTGATATTTCCTTCCCAAATTTGAAATGTTCCGCGGGATGCAATCCACTGACTCGACTATGAAGAGTCGGTATTTTCAAAAGACACGTTGCAAATAAAATCACATGTATTCCAAATTTTGTGGAAGAACTCGCAAAAGATGATATGAGTCATAAAATTTTCATTTCTCTACTTCATCCATGATACTAACGAACCAGTATATGTTGAAATATGACAAAAAGAGAACTATCTTTAGTAATTTATTCAACCTAAAGTAGTTGGTTGACATGTGAAGTGAGATTCTCTTAGCCTATTGAGATAAATAAATTTCTCAAATTAAGCTAAATGTAGCAAAATTGAAAATGGAAAGAACCCCGAAGTAATGAGGGTTAGACGCACCGACTCATATAAAGCATGTGAAAAGGGACATATATATCATGAGAAGAAAAAAAATATTATTATTATCATTTTCCCCAGCAGTAATGAAACCAAAGTATAGGTATCAATTGAACATGGGATCAGCTAAAATGTAATTCTAACTCCCACCATAAATAAAAGAGTTGGAAATGCACCTGGTCATAGTTGTTGGTATATACAATATAATGTGTATGTGTATCATAGTAACAATCAATTCTCACATCAACTTTAATGGCAACAAGAACTTTGCCTGGCCAATTGACTATCTTATCGAGCGCAGCACTGCTCATTTTCTTCAAGATAAAACAAAGACGTCGCAAAATCTCTAGATGTACCAAGAGATAATCACACCTTGTTCAATTCCCAAGTAACCCGTGCAAATGGATATCATGTGGAATATCAAAATGATGAGAATGTAATTGATTGCATATTTTATAGCCTGGCTTGATTGGGGTATACCCAATTTTAAAGGGACATTTTTTGTGGGTTTTATGGGGAGTCCTAATGGGTTAGTTACAAAAATACCCTTACCCATTAAAAACCTATTACTCTAAATCAGTTTTAACTTTCTTTTCACTCCATCTTCTTCTCTTCTTCTCTTCTTCTCCTCCCACCACAACCCTACCGGCTCCATCACCCCCACCACCACCAAAACGCGTCGATTAATTCGTTAACATCGTCGATTCGAAAACTCCGATTAATCTTCATCAATGGATCCACCACGGCGTAAGGGAACTCGTATGAAAGACGCTAACGAAAACCCAATGAGTATAACCCTGGCATTGCAAGTTTGGTTCAAAAGAAAGTGAAGAAAAAAACGGTTGAAGAAGAAGAGATTGAACCCGCTGAAACACGCGAAATGGTGCGATTAAGAAAGTAAGGGCTTGATTACACTCACTCTAGTACTTCGATTTCATGTTTGCATGTCAAATTAGGTCAGAAAATTCAAATTTTTGAATTGGCAGTTGCGACGCCGGCTATGTATTTTTTATCGATCCTTCCGGGGTTTCATAGTTAGGGAGTAGCCGGAAATGTATAAGGTTGAAGAACCTGCCGGCTAGGTAGTTTTCAGAATCGCTACTAGCGCTCCGGAAGGTTATTCAACTAAATACGTGTCGGCGTTATTTTAATTTTAAGGAAGCCGGCATCTTATTCGTTTTTCACCATTCCGGCTACTTTTCTTTGAATGTCTCCTGATGCCTAGAATATTTTGTCCCAGAAGGGTATTTTTTAAAACCATGTCGGCGCTTTGTCAGCCGGCAATGTATGGTTAATGGACCTTGCCGACCTGTTTAGTAAAAATTCCTTGTATTTCTTGTGTAAATTTGTTTGTTGGCCGGAAGGCTATTTTGATGACACCCTAGGGTATGGTTTAGTGGTAAGCATCTTTTGATCGACCTTTCCGGCTATGTGTCCGCCGGATAGGTTTTTTTTGTAGACCCTGCCGGCCTTTGATTTTTTTTTCTGAATTATTCTTGTTCAGATTGCGAACGGAAAAGAAGAAAGCTGCTCTGAAAGCAGCTCTTAGTAGTCCTCCTTCAAACCCTCCTCATGTTGGTGATAAACTCTTGTCTTCAAAACATCGAGGGGCATATGTTGAGCCGGGAACGACAAATATCATTATAAGGAATAATCCAGAACCACTATCTGAACCCAGTGATTTAGACGACACTCCAGATGAAGACCAATCAATTCCATCTGGTAGAAGAGGTGATGATGATGATGTTGATGAAAGAATTCCGGCTGCTGGAGGAGGCAACAATGATGATGGTGATTAAGACATGCCACCTGTTGGAAGAGGTAATGATGATGATGATGGTAATAGAGATAAAGGTAAGAAAACCATTGAATATGAAATTGTTGAAGAGGAAGAAGAATAAGAAGAAGAAGAAGAAGGAGGAGGAGGAGATGGAGAACAAATTGTTGAACCCACCGAAGCTTCGGGTTTAACTTCAACCGGAGCGAGGAAGTGGGTGATCACTAAACCAGATAATTCTCACATGCCTTCCAAACACTTCATGGTTACACTGAAAGAGGGTGAGCCTCCAAGGGGGACCCCAAGAGATGGTGGAAATTTTCTTTTTGGATACAAAGACTCATGGGCATGTACGATCCATAATACTATCATAAGTAATCTTAATCCGTCTTTGTTCTTTATTCAAATGTGTAACTATCTTAATTAAATTTGCGTCAAGTGTTTGTATATCTTTTCATTTTTATTTTTTTTGGTATTTAGGATCACAAGAATGCTATCCGTCTCATGAGGCGCCAAGCTTCGTGTTCAGTGGCTCATACTTGGGATCTTGACAAGGAATGTGAGGATGTGAAAGTGATTGTGAGGAACTCCGGGTTGATGCCTGCGATTGAGAGTTCAAATATTAATCTTGATAAAGTTACCGTCTTTGCATTATGTGAAAGGTTCCACGGAGAGACTGATACCATGTTATTCCCGTTCGGTGAGGCTCAAGTAAAGGCTGAACAAAAATCTAGGAGAGAAACACAAGCCAAGATGAAGGCTGATAAAAAGAGGACTCTTGGTGGTGAAGGTAGCAGCAGTGGTCGTGGTGGTGAAGGTAATTCTCCAAAACGGGGCCGTGCTCGTCGTGGACGTGGTCGTGGTCAATGAATGCTTTCGTAGTTCATTTCTTTATGTTATGGTGGAAAAATGTTTAAGTTAATGGTGTGGACAAATGTTTTTTTAAGGTTTATGGGACGTGTTTTCATTTTGGACAAAAAGTGTTGGATTTCTAGTTGTTGAATGAATGGTTTGTTTTGCTTTGTAAAATTTTAGTGCATAAGCCGGAATACTTCTTTCAAATTACCCTATCGGGTGTCCCAGGGCCGGCAAGGTGGTGAAATGTCAGAGTGCCGTCCCTGACAAAGGAAATTGTGTAGTTATCAGGGCCGGCATGTATCAAAATGATAACCCTTCCGGCTGAATCGTAACGGGCAATGTATTGACCCAATATAGTTCCGGCAGTTTTGTTGCAAAACAAATTTTCTCCTGATGCCTAAAATCTTACACGACCGGCATGGTAACAAATTTAAGACCCTGCCGGTCTGGTTTTGACTTGTACCTCGCTGGCGGAATCAAAATTCAAATTTTGCATCCTCAAGGAACTTGTTAGCTAGATATAGCTCAGCGCCAACGCAATATCGTTGGAATGGTATAGTGAATGTAATCATGTACTTAAAAGTAACCATTGACATAAATTTGTTTTATCCCTGCAAAGATATTAAAAGGAATGCTAATGAAAGTGAAATCCAAAAGTTGTTGATTATGAAGGAACAATAATCTATTCTCCAACGAAAGTAATCAGGGGGATATATGGTAGACTATTTTTTAAGTCATTACCGATATTCGGTTTCGAAAAGTACATGACTAAAGGAACTGTCTGGAACAACTCTGAAAGTAATCAGGGAGAGATGCCGACATCAGGGGGAGGATCCAAAGATATGATGTCGACATATTTTACTTCGAAATTGAAGTTTTGTTGTACTCTTTTTCCCTTCGATCGAGAATAGTTTTTTCCCAAAGGGTTTTGTTACTCGACAAGGTTTTTAGCGAGACAACACTAAAAACATCAAGTATGTTGAACGTTGAAGACATAAAGATCGCATTGATATTACTGAAAATATCTGAATCAACGAAATGAAACGCGATATTTTCAGCAACGTAACTTCCAGAATCAACAACATTGTCTTATAAACATCCATGTCACCAAAGTAAAGTGTGTAAACTCCTTTTGACTGTATTAGACTAATGAAAATTATCTGAAATCAGGGGGAGCATCTAATGGTGTGTTGAAATATTTTCCTTCACCGAGGTTATTTTTCCCACATGGTTTTGTTGCTCGTCAAGGTTTTTAATTAGACAACAACAAACACAGGGAATTAACTTCCCAAATAAGGATAGTGTCTTTTCTAGAAGGATTTTATGCCTAATAAGTTGTGAGGCAACTAATCAACTTCAACGAAGTAAAGTGATCATCTGCAACGGATCACCCTTACTTTCATCTATCACGTTGTACTCTTTTCCCTTCGTCTAGGTTTTGTCCCATTGGGTTTCCTTGTCAAGGTTTTAATGAGGCAACATATTCGAGTCCAACTATGTTCTAAGTTTACTTAATATTATACTCTTTTTCTTTAGTTCAGGTTTTGTCCCTTTGGGTTTTCTTGACGAAGTATTAACGAGGCAATTAACTTAGACTAGTTGTTCCTTGAAGATCGTATTGCATGTGACGAACTACATGTAAAGTACTAGATAACATGTGAAGTACTACATGAGAAGAGTCGTACCAAGGTTTTGTCCCACTGGATTTTTCCCTTGTCAAAGTTTTAATAAGAGAATTGATTTCGGCACAAGTCATCAAGGAGAGGACAACATTTGAAGAACTATACTCGAAGCACTAAATGTGAAGCACTGTATATGAAGTTCAATTGGACCGCACAAGGGGGAGTATTGTAGAGCCTATGGCCCATAGGTGTGCGGTCCTACTAGATATCTAGGGTCCCCCTTCTACATGTATATATAAAGAATATTGTTTCATGTAACCCTATTATCTTGATGAATGTAAACTATTCTGCCTCTCTACTTTCCCCTATTTTTCCACTACAACAATTGCTTAATAATCAGAGAATTTTCGTTAACAACCGAAATATTTACAAGAAGAGTTGGGCCGAAAGAGACCAAGGCCTGACAAACTGATTGGCTATAAAACAAAACATGTAAGGAAGCAATGGGAATTTGCTAATATTATTTTTGGCTCTACCTATTTGCCACCCACGTTTTTCCTATTCACCACCTTTATCAGAATCTTAAAAGTACATGTGCTTTTCAATTTTAGTTTTTCCTATTTACCACCTACAAAAAGTCAAACTAAAATTGACTTAACTATCACTTTTATCCGTCTCCTTCTCCATTAATATCTGTTTTTATTATAAAAAAAAACAATTAAGAAAATCAAACCCTAATTAAAATTCTAAAGCGAAATCATCAATGGTTTGGAACTGCTTCAAAGAAATAAAAAAAAATCAATAGTTTGGAACAATACTAGTCGTTCATAGCCGACTAATTATATGTGACCATTCCTTTTTTTCTCTTGATATTTTAGTTCGATCCAGAGGCCCAGATGGCATCTCAATTGAAAAGAGTATTTATGTGGTCATTTGGTGATCATCCAAGTTCCATCAGTGATTGGGACCCTTCCAGTTTGATACCATTATAATGGTTGCAAGGACATCTCTTGGAATGTGTAAATATGAATCCAGTTAGTCAATGAAATAATTAACAGGGTTTGATTGTGAATTTGGGTATAATTGTATCTGATGTGCCGATTGATACAGTCCAAGTACATCGACAAAACATACTAGTCATTCATCTGTACAATCTCAACTAATTTAGGTGAAGTTTTGTTTAAAATCAAGCCGACCCTAATTGAACGACTAGTTCTTCATCGCAATAATGAAAACATGAGCAGAGGTGATCGGTGGTGAAGATGGAGAAAAGACTTAGGTTTTTCTTTTTTGGTGGGTGAATTTATTGGTGGGTGTAAACAAAAGTCAATAGGTAGTATTTAGGATATATGAACAAATATATGGGTGGAAAATAGGATAAGTGGGGGTGGCAATTTATGTGAGTGGCAAATAGGAAAAGTATGGGTGGCAAATAGGTAGAGCTTTGTTTTTTGTCCAGTTAAGTGGACGAATAACTGTGTTTCTCCTCTATGAAGAAAGAACAAATTTATTTTATGGTCCCATTACCTATTTTTTCTATATCAAAAAGATAAAAATCAATATAATTTATTTTGCCTAGGTTACCCATGAGGCTAGATGATAGGCTAGCACAACAACCTGTTCAATTAATGTAGTAGTATATTGTTGGAGCTTAGTTTGTTAGGCTCCCAACTAGTTTCATGTAATAATCGTTATCCAATAATATAATAATATTTTATAAAAAAAGTAATACTGCATAATTACATGGAAGCTATAGTTAGTTTGACCCCCCCCCCCCCTTTGCAACATAATCAACCCCATTTGTCCATTTCGGCTCCCTTGATTGGTTCCTCATGAAGCTCACTGGTAGGCTAGCATGATCGGTCTGGAAAGTGGCGCAAAATGATTGCACGTTACAATTTTGCAGGCCAACTCAGTGATTCGCCGTAATGGCGCAACGGAAACCCATAATAGCGCAACACAAAGCCATAATAACGGTATAATGTATAGACTGTCAAGCACTAAGATAATGGCACCCTACAGGTCCAGTGAAGCGCAAAGGTATCCCTAAACTATAAATACATTTGGCTAATTAATGAAGCTTATTGGCCGACACAATGAAGCTTCATTGAGTGAAATGCAAGACGAGGCCAAAGTTATCATATATATGCAACATGCGATGTTAGCATTAAGGCATATCCATGGAATTGAGTTGGGCCAAACTCAAGGATGATGCATGAAGGTAGAATAACCCAAGAGTTGGTCTATGCATTAGTTCAAGGCAAGGCCAAAGCTTCGACAGTGAAAACAAGCTAATAATGCAAGAGTGGCATTGTTATTGTCAAACAAGTTGGTTAAGTGTAGCATATGGCGCCAGATAACTAGATTGAGCTAAGGAAGTGGCAAGATGATTGTAGCGCAACATTTGTGCAATATGGAAGATTTCAATAAAGCACAACAATGGCGCAATACAGAGGCGAAGTCCGGTAAAGAGCAACAGATGTGAAATACGGCTCAGGTGACGGTTACGAGCTTCACAAGCATGCCAATAACGCGATACGAAGTATAACGGTTATAAAGGAGTTTATAAGCGTGAGAGAACGTTCCTAAATACAAGAGAACATGTGTTGGATGATTGGCATGAGTTAGAGACGAACTAGCCAGTTAGCACAATTACAGGCGGTTATGGAACTGCTCCATGGGAAAGATGGTTGTCCCTTGTGTGTGCAGTAGTTGTGCACGGTTTTGTCCAAGTAAAGTTGTTGTATAAATAGTCCTAAGGCATGAAAAATTCGGCAGGCTTACATAGGAGTGTGTGAGACTCAAAATATGAGAGTTTTTGTAAGGCTAAGGCTTGGTTCAAGGTGAACAAGTCTGTGTAAGTCCCTAAGTGGGAAAGTTTTGTATTTCTTACCTTTAATAGAATAAAATGAAGTGATTGTGTCATGTTCTAAGTGTTCTTGGTTGGTTGATTGTTGTTGACAAAGTATGGCAATGTTTGAATACATCATGGGGTGCATTTGAGAAGTTTAAGTGAAGAGAAAGAAGGTTAAAGACTTCCGCTGAAACTGTTGAGTTGGCTGTTTGCATTGGTGCAAAATTATAAGGCTGAAGTGCATGTGGGTGAAGCTTTATTCAAAGAACCATTGTTATGTCAGGTTACTACTTTGCGGAAAATTTGTCTGGGCTTTTGAAGGTGTGACAACTTGTCCTATCAATATAGTAGTACGTTGTTGGAGCTCAGCTTGTTTGGATTTTCAATTAGTTTCTTGTAATAGTCTTTATATTTATATAAAAAAGAAAAAATATTTTATTAAGTGAAGTTAAAATATAAAATTTAGATAAAGCCAGGGAAAACATGATAAAATGGATAAAGTATAATAAAATAAGTATTGAAACATACAAAATAAACCTGACTACTGAAAAATAGTCATTTGCGGTTGAAAAAGACTCTCTGGTAGTTACAAAAGAGTAGCGCGGCACAAGAAGAGGCGCACCTTTCATCTTAGGTCGTAATGGGGAAACCCTCTAATTTGTTAGTTTTACAATCCATTTCTTGCCACATGGGAGTAACATTTGCAAATCAAAACCGGCATAGGTAAGGTATTAAAAATGGCAGGAATAGTTTAAAACAAGTTCAAGTAAACTAACAATAGTGTTGCACTCAAATGACTCTGTCTCTTTCAAGAACCGCAATAAAAAACAAAGGCCCAACTGCACAAAATACGTACTCTTTAGTTGTCCTTATTCTGGTACTGGCTTCTTTAAGACTTTTTAAATTGCATCTCCAAACAGTTTTGATAATGACACAACATAATAACCAAGATAGTTTCCATACTACTATCCAAATGAAATGCATGTTATTTGGGTAACCATAAGCATATCATGATCATCGAAATGAAAAACAAAGGTCTAATTGTACAAAAAAATAAAATGATAATCATATTTTATGGCCTTATTGTGATAACCTAAACCTAAATTCATTAATATATTTATAACACCTTAACCCTATATAGTAAACACCAAATCCTAGCCTTGTCTGCTACGAGGGACTATAACAATAACCTTGATAGTCTTAACAATATACGATGTTATTTATGATCCTAATACCGAAGATAAATACATGGATGAGGAACCTTATGCCAAAAATACACATGTAACCTACCATATGATGTTTAATGCTATTTTGTAGGTTTAGTTCACGGAAAAAAAAAAGAATTTTTATAGGTAGTTCAGCGCAACGGAGATATGTTAATCTTATATTTTGATGGTCGAAACTTGTTTTAGATGACGTCTAATATGATTTCGGCAGATAATGGGTATGATACGAATAACCAAACATCTTGATTTGGTTTGTATGATTATCCAAAGGAATATTCAGCTCAGTAAGATGAAAAACGAACATCCAATTCTTTTTACTTTTTTTTTTTTAAAAAAAAAAACCCCAAGTTAAATAGTTCAGCTCAAACAGTGAATTTCATACCAACCGAACAACTATTCTGTTAGGTCAGTCGGAGTGGTTCATCGTGTAACTATTATGTTAGGTCATTCATGGTGGTTCAGAGTATAACTATTTTGTTAGGTTAGTCAGGGTGGTTGAGGGTTGTTTAAGTAACTATAAATTGGGCTGAAGATTGTTGTAAGAAGAAAATGCACTTGCTGAAGATGATCTTGATTTAATAATTGTACTTTTAACACGACACGTTAAAGATCTTATGATAAGAGATAAATAGACCCTTGGAAAATCATCTTCCAAACAATCTCTTTTACATAATCTAAAATAAGATGTGTGTAAAAGATGATGAAGAAATCAAATGTTTCAAATGTTGTGGTTTTGGACGTTTGGATAAAAACCTCTCCATTAAAAGAACTCATCAAAGAGACAAAGCATATCACACTACCCTGGATGAAATTCCCGAGGACAAAACTTATGAAGGAACATCAAATTGTGATCAAAGTAGTCGAAATCGATCCTCGGCGCTACTCGGTTGGGGAGCTTGTAGCGAGGAGCAATAAGTTCGGACTTGGAAATAGCCAAAACTTGGTCTAATACTCGGAATCTATTTATTAGTAATTTATATATTGTTGTTCATAAGTCATGATTTGTACTTAAAATTTTAAGACTATCAGGTAATTAAGTGCGCAATTTTGTTATATTCAACGTATTTATCATGTATTTAGAGGTTTTTCTATTTTATAACTCTCATCTTAGGGTTATGAAAATTTTCTTTTATGATTTTAGTGCATGCAAGGCCAACTCAGAAAAATCGTTAACTCGTTTTGCTCAAAAATCGGTCCAAATCGACCGCCTTAATCGCTAAAAATCAGAAAAGCCTTGGAATCGGAAATCACCTCGGTCATATAGCCTGTAGCGATTACTCTGCGAGTAATCGGCCTTGGAGAGCGATTTTGACTACACTGATTGTGATGTAATTTTTTCCAACACTAACAATGATCATTATAGTGAGTCTAAACAACTCCTAAAAGACCGTTTAGCAAATCATGAGGTCATGCCTAAAGATAATCAGAATTTAAAAAGGGAACTTTGACTTGATAAAATTTATGTTTGATAAAACTCAAGAGGCAACAATAGAACATGAATTTTTTCTTGACACAATCGTTATGAAAGATAAAGAGATTGATACCTTAAAAGGTGATCTACAACGTCTCTCAGGAATTTCGAGCAAAGTTTTAGCTATGCTTTTTGGACAAAAGTCTTTTAGGAATATATGTGGTACCAGGTATCCTGGAAAGCCATGTATGAGTAATAATAAGTTTGCTCCTGCTAAACCAGCTTTGTCAGAAGTCTGTAAGGTCAAGGAAGATACTCCAAAGTCTTTAGACCTTATGATTTGTTCCTTAAGTGGAACAAATGTCCACACTGACAACTTCTGTAGGGATTCCAAACGAAAAATAAATTCATCAAGAAACTACGAAAGGGTATGAAAAATATGGAGCTTGATCTTAATGAATTTACCAGATCTAAAATAGAAGTTGCAGATTCCTGTAAAATCAAGAGAAATGAACAAAACAAGCTAAGAACACAATCCACTGTGTTCATTGATCATCCTCAGGTTGTTACTGTTACTTGTGGTGAGATTAATTCTCACCACAACAAACACTAATTGTGTTGGAAAAATGCATCCTTAAGTTTTGCCGAATGTTCTAATTTGTGGGGAAGCATGATCTTGGGCAGTTTCGGTTCAAAAACCTGTTCAAAAATTGTAACTATTTTTCATGATCGATATGTTTCACATAATGGGATAAACTCTCTATGATTCGAATATTTTTTGTTTCCGCAAAATATGTTAATTCCTTGATTTTCTCCTTTTCAATTGTTATATATTTATGTGTCTGCAAAAAGGTTATTTGATAGCAAATGAAGAAATAAGTGAAAGAAATTTCATCTCTTGATGATTTAACACTATTTTCGTGTAAAACAATCATGAATCAAACACAGGGTGATCAACAAATTAATGTTCGGCGAGATTCTCTAATTAAGAAAATAAAATTTCTCTGTCAAAAAGAGTATCAAGGCATCAAGAACTAAGGCTTAAAGATTCAAAGGAAGCATTTATTGATCTTCAATCTCAACTAGTAGAGATTAACAAATATCAAACTGAATATGAAGGTTTTTAGAGGAATTTGAGTCTTGAGTTCGATCGTGACGGCGTTAAGACACACGAAGCTTAGAATAGACTAATCAATTTTTAATTTATTTCAATAATTGTGATCTATTCATAACTATATCAATAATAATATGAATGATTGAGCTTTTATTTAAATCTTTTGTATCATTCTTTTTGATGGTTTTGATTGCATAGCTTATGTGAATGAATATCTTTTATGCTTTACTTTTATGAGATGTTATTTCGGTTTTCACTAACCCTAATTTTCGATCTCATATTAAGGTGATCTCTTATGATTTGTGTGACTTTTTAATTTGGCGAGATTAAGTTCTAGCCTTTTTAGGTAGCCTATATCAAAGGATCTTGAAGTGATATTGTTTAAAACTCATGTGTGAAAGTCACAATGATGTTATTATCAATTTATGTTTACATAAGTTGTGTATTTAGCGTAACATATGAGTTTCGGTTGTAGGCTTTTACTATCGGAACGTATTAGCTAGAAATCGATTTCAACCTTTCTCTGGTAAAGGTTGTTTTGGTTGTTGTTCTTTTGTATTTTCATGGGAATAACAACTAACAGAGGGAGATTTCTTAATTGAAATGGTGCTTAATGATAAATCTTTGTGGGGAGATTAGTTGTGTAAATTGAGGGAAGAATTATGCTTATAATCTTTCATGATATGAAAACTAATTAAGTTAGTTTTGATCTTAGTTTGTCATGTCGAAGCGTACGTAAGGTACAATTTTTTAGTTAATCGTTTTCATGTTAAGAAAATCTGATTTAATTGTCAATTATTTGCTTATGATTAACGAAATACGATGCAATTGTTATATTTTCATTATTTTGTATGGATTGTCTTATTCCAATATTTCCGATTAAGAAAAACTTTGTCAATTCTGATTTTTGTTTTTTCTTAACGAAAAAGGGATCATTTGTTTTAGTCCTTTTGATTCTTGATAAGAGTAACTAAGTTAATTCTGATCTTAGTTTAAGAAAATTGAGGATTCGACTATTCAAATCTAGTCAATTCCTTGATGCGAAAAACTAGTAAACTAACCTAGTTTTTGTCTTGTCTAAAATAATGTACAATGCTTTTAAGAATGATTGGAACCTGGTAAGAGAAATTGAGTTAATTCTGATATCTTTTGAGTCTTATCGAATAAATCGATTATACATACATAATCAGTTCGGTTTTGTAACTATGTTGTCTTAGTTGACTAATCGGACTACGAAAAAATTGCTTTGGGCAATTGTTTCCTTGATTACATACTAAAACAAGATTACTTAGGTAGTTTCGGTTTTAGTATTGGTTTTATAAAATGGTATCTGAAACCTTCGTGCTTAACTCTTATAGCTAGGTTGTACAAGTTCTTATGGATTTGTAAGATCCTTTCGGTTTGCTCTTATGTTTATTCGTTTCTTTGTCATTTTTGTGATGAAAAGGATGAGAAATATATGAAATAAGCAAGTGATTTATGATCATTAGGAAAGGATATATGTGCTGAAATTGTTATATCTAACGAAAGAGTACTAAAGCATAGACTAAGGGGGAGAAACATATCATCATGATGTGTAGTATTTCATGCTACAAAAGGGGAATACCAAAGATGTTCAGATTCAATATATACCTAGCTTTCCTTTAGGGGATGCAAAGCTTTTGTTATCTAATTGTCAACAATGAAATTTATTCTTTGAATATGTGCAGGATATTGTGTTGTTGAAACTTGAGTTAAATCTAAGGTAGATCTAATGGTTATTAATATTAATTACATCAAGGATAATCGGTTTTACCATTGGTATTCAGTTTGGTTTTTGTATCAAACCAAAAGAGAAACCATTACTCTCAGTTTTTATCTTATTTAACCAAAACCAACCATAAGTAAATGGCACAGTTTGGTTTCCCAGCAATCGGTTTGGTTCAGTTCAGTTTTAGCGGATAACCGTTACCATGAACAACCATAACGGTTACGGTTCGATTAGGATAAGAAAAGATCAAAGAAAGAAAACAGGTTTTAAATTTCTTTTCTTTTTGGTTTATTTTTTTTTTAATGGAAATAAGAGAGTAATATAGTTCATTCAAATATTATATGGTAATTTAGACATTTTAAATGCCATTAGGACACCCTTAACCAACTAACATGACGTTATTATTATTATCGGCAAAGTTACTCTATTGGAATCAACAACCCATATCTTAGGTTTTTTCTTTTTTTGCATCAATTATATCAAAGGCATTTGTTTTGAGTTTTTTCTTTTGAATCTAGCATTTCTGTGCAAGCAAACGAATAAATCAAAGACATGTGTCTTAAATATAATTTTATTACATTGACCATAATCAATAACAAAGATATATTCGAAGTGGAAAATGAGGATCCTACTTTTTATGATACTTTTTTTCTCTACTTCAGGGATAACCAGGGTTTAGCCATGAATATGGGTGATGAAAATATCACTTGTAACCTAGAGTATCACGTGGGTTGGGTGTCCAATATATTAGTGATGTTGTACCCGTGTTCAATCCCTAAAAACAACCGGTTTTTGAAATACACCCATGTCCAATCCATCAAACCACGGATCAGGTGTCCACTCGCTAGGGCTGTACCAAACTATTTAGGGGCCCTAGACAAAAGCCAAAAATGAGGGCCCTAAATGTTTTTTTCCGTTGATTGTTTGAAGTAAAATAATAACATAATTGTAATACAGTAAAAATTGTAAATAAAAAAGACTACATCTACTAAGAATTGTTCTTCCTCACCTCCAGGATGGGAACTCATCAATTATAGCATCGTAATCAAATTTGTTCACCATATCGACCTCGATAGATAATGTTGCTAAGTCCTTTAATATTTCTTGTGATGATCGCGCTATGTCCCAAATGCGTTCTAGTTATTGGTGATATGTATAACTAATTATGGCTTTGTGCTAGTTACAACTTATATACCAATCTTGATCTTGCTGGTCACAAATTTTCATTTCTAGTTCAATCCAAATAAATTTACAAACATTCCCATCATAATTTGCAGTTTTGCACCATTACACCATAACACTGTAATTCAAAGAAGAATCAAACTCGAAATTAAACAACCAAAATCAAAATAGTTAACAATACCACACTATGTATATTGTATGATTCCTTCTCCTCCTTTAACTAGCAATTGACTAAAAGTCTACTACTAATTTTAAAAAATCAACACCCATATCAACAATGTCATGTAGATTTTAAACATAAATTATAAAGAAAAAAAAATGACAAATAGTACTAATTGATGAACTTACCAAAGAGAATGTCAAAAAATGCCGATCGAGACAGTTTGTGTAATTTATGGGATTTAGTCGATTAGGTTTTCACTTATAGAAAGTTGGATACTAAATAGGGCACCCAAAGATAAAGGTTGGGCTTCTATAGAAAATTGTAGTCCGTCATAGTTTTTTTTTTTTTTTTTTGGCTGACCGGTTATCACAGATTCACAGTAGCTCATACACACGATTTTTTTTGTGTGTGGGCCCCTTCAATTTGGGGGCTATGTCGCCTAAGAATTAGGTACGGACCTGCCACTCGCTAAATTCTAGGTTGAGCCGGGTAAAATCTTCTGATATGGGCGCATAAATTCTAATTTACACCGTGTGATTGTGATGCATCACTGAGATCTACGTATACATATATTCTGCAATGATCTCATCCTCTGTGATGGGAAGAGGATGGGCTCGTGAGATGTGTATATTCTTATGTGTTCATCTATTTCAAAGAAATGCAAAACTAAACATGGTCATTATAGTGGTGATTGTCACTACAAGCATGAGTTATTGCATGGGTTCAAGACGTTACGAGGTCATCAATAAGAAAGTGCGAGAAGGAGAATTATGATGTCAATGTTTGCAAAACCTTATTGCTAAGAAATATTAATTGTTGAACTGCAAAACCGATATCACAGCAAGAATAATAAACAAAAGAAAATTTTTGAATTGATGGGCTTACACAACCCCGTACGTACTTGAGATTCCCCATGTACAACCCATAAGAGAACCTCATCTTCAAAGCATTATCATTAAATATCCTTTTTTTTCTCCTTTATCAAACAATTTTCATAAACTGCCGAAAGATATACAAAAGAGTTTGGCCAAAACAGACTAAGGTCCAACAAGATTAAGCAAAAGGAAAAAACAAAAAACGAAACCCCGGGGACTAAGAGCAGTTCCTATGGCAATGGCCAAAAACCAAATTTTGTTCAGCCAGGTGGATGGCCAAGCTTGGTTTTCCACTATGGGAAAAGGCTGGGCGCTCGGTGAATAGACGAGCGAAAGCACCACGGACTCGGGCGTCAGGGTAGATGACTTGGGAGACAGGGAGGCTGACGCCCAAGTTAGGAAAGCTATCGCGGGCGTTAGGAACGAAGTCTCCAACGGTCGGATCCCTAACGCCCATATTTCCAACGGTCAGCTACCTAGCCTATAAATTCCCACTCCTCATTTTATTTTCATTCACACCATTTCACACCACTTCCATTTCCTTCTTCTAAATTCAAATATTTCGATTCAAATATTACCTATAAACTCTTTTAAATTCAAATATTTCGATTACAATATGGAATTTGCGAGAAGAGCGATAAACAGTTTAAAGAATAAAAGGGATCGAAAAGGTGAATCGTTACCGTTACCTCACACAAATGTAGATTTTTCTCAAAATCGATAAGAAGAGTTTGGTAATCCAATCACAGTTGCTGCTCCATTATTAGTTCCTGGTCATGTGTCGGGGCATAAAGAAAGATCTGAGGAATATTATACCATGAGAGGTGGATTTTCAGAACTAAATGTTGTTTATCTCAATTTACCGGAAGCCGTCCGAACAAGGGTTGACAGATATCCTTGGTGTGCGCTTTAAAGAATAGAGCCTAGATTACATAACAAAAAAATTCCAAAAACAGTGGTAGAAAGGTGGTGGAAAACGACGCACACATTTCATTTTCTGGATTTCGAAATTGGTAAGTTTCTTTAAGTTAACTTAACTTAAAATTTTTAAATAATCTAAAGAATTAATCATAGTTGATATTATACTTGTCATAGGAATTACTCCCCTTGATTTGTATTTCATTTGTGGGATCCCAAGTGGAAGTGGAAACCCGCCACCATACGACGATAGCGAATGGATCTTAAATAGTAAATGGGAGTCACTTTGTTCCTCGTTTATGGAATTAAAAATCTCTATTTATAAAAGTCTGAAAGGAAAAGGGGTTAAATGTTCGGCCTTGAAGAGTTTCCTAATGACACCCAAAAACCCACGAGATGTAGATGACTATGATGAACTCGAAAAATTATTTATCTTATGGGTACTGGGTCAGGTCTTCTTTCCAAACTCAACTTATGTTGCTCATGTCGGTTGATTTGAAGCATTAGAAGATCTGGATTAACCACCATATTATGACTGGGGGTCTGCAATTTTAGGAGAACTGTACTATGCGCTGGATAAAGCGTCCACGGGCGATAAACAATACTGTGGTTTTGGAGCATAATAGAGGTAAATATCAAAATTATTATTTTTAAATTTATGAACAAATGTGGATTATTATTTACTAAAATTATGGAGTAATTTGCATTATTGGTGGTATATCAACTTCCGTCTTGGTAAACCAATCCTAAAAGACGACACATATAGATTTCCAATGCTTGACATGTATACGAGGAGAAACATGCAGAAGAACACTGGGTCGGACGTCTATAGTTGCAGTTTTCTGCAGAGAGTACAACAGATGACTCAAAACCACAACAACGTAGTTGTTCACTCATACCTTCGTCATCCCCAGTATAATGAAGCGATTGGAGTACGTATTCTTGATTATTCTTCTCGTAGAGTTGTTTTTTATAGTCTAGAATCAAGAAGAGGGGTTTGGTATCTGGGAGAAAGACTGCAGTACCAACTACGAGGTATACTTGTAAGGGAAATTAACCCGCCACCACAGATGGAAACCTCTGCATCGGATTTCTTTTGGTTGAGAGTAACCAATTGGGAGAGTTATGAACTAAATAGTAGGGAGGTTTTTGATGATGCGGAGTACTAAAACTGGTACAACTCAATTGCGAAGCCTGTGATTGGGACACATAGTATGCATGTCTATGGGGTTGATTTTCCAGGGTTATCAAATTTTTCCCATAATCCAAATATCATTCCTAGACAACCACCTCCAGAAGAGCCAAGCTTCGTGTCTTATCCCAGGACGGGTGCAAGTTCTTCATCTTCCTCGTCAAATATGCCTCAAATTAGTTGGGAGATGCAAAGTATTACTTCAGAAGGTGAGCTAACCACGATCCCCATTGTTTCCCAAGGTATGGAACGTGATTATCCTTACAACAATGTCACTGAAAGTGAGGATCAAATGTGAAAACTACTCAACGATCTGCACTGGCTTACAAGACAATTACAGGCGACGCACTTGGAAACAGTCTGGAATTGGCATACAAACACAATATATAGAATGTCTCCAACTCCACCGCAAACTGCAAATGATTACGTGCCAAATGCAAATGATCATGTGTGGCAGTCACATTCTTCCGATTCCAACACATTATCATGGCACGAAAGCCCAGAAAATAACAGATCAACATTGCACGAAAGTGAAGAAACAATGGTGCGAGAGACACAACACATCCCTCATTCTTCACCACAAATTGTGCATGTATCACAGGCTCAGGAATATCGGATTGAACCTAGGCGCATTTCATCTTCATTCTCTCCCTATAACCCAAATGTGGCATACAACCTAAATGTGCCATACGACCAAAGTGAATGCTACACACCAGGACCACCACAACCACAAATATCTTATATGCTTGGAGGACCGAGTACACAGGGTGTTGGACCGAGTACACAGAGTGTTTACCAATCACCTTATTTTGTTGAACCAGGTCAGCCAGGTCTATCAGGTCTATCACCATTTGGAAATTTACAAACTATCTTGACGGCAGGTCTATCCCCAAGACTCTCTGAATTTTTGGCGGCTGAAAATAACTTCGGGGTAGCTATAGATAGAGATGAGCGAGATAGAGATGAGCGACATTAGAGATGAGCAAGATAGAAATAGCGTTTTACATTTGTAGTTTTTGTAATTTTTAATTCTGCTACATTTGTAGTTTTCGTTTTAAAAGTACAATTAAGTAAATAAAATACATATGTTTAAAAGTAACTATTTTACATTGGATGAACTCAATTACACACAACTACACATTAAGTTAGCTTCACTAGGTAGCTTAACCAAGGAAGGGGTTGAAACTTTTCAACACCTTAAGGATTTCAAAACATTTGTCGAAAGAGAAAGCCACATTTTTCCATCTTCGCCATTCAGACAACGATCTTGTCACCATCTCAACATTAGTTTCACCTCTTAGCCGATATCGATTTACGTGTATGGTTAAATCTACAAACTCATTTACTTCTTTCTTAATTGTACCAAAACGATGCTTTATGTCTGATATAGAACGACGAATAGGATTATGAGTGTCACTGCAAAACCCATCGTGAATAACCGCCCAGAAATTCACCCATGGATAGTTTTCCGAAGCAAGCTGAGTAAATAAAAAAACATAGTTTCTGCAAATAGATTCATCTCCTTCTTTGGTAAACGGAATTTTCCAAACTGATCGGGGTCGAGACATGTTCAATCAAGAATTGAGAATGAAGAAGAATGTGTGAATTTAGAGTTGAAAGTAAGAGTATTTATATAATTAAACAAAATGTAGCCGTTGGATGAGAAATGTTTGCAGCCGTTCAAACATAGTCGTTGGCGACAGGTAAGATGGCGATGGAGTTTAGCCGAATAACTATGGCATTTTATCTGAAAACGCGCGCTCTGTTGGAAATATTGGGTGTCACCTATGATGTCGCCCGAGTTATTAGACATGGCGCGCGCCATTTCACCAGACGCGCGTCTGGTAGAGTGTCTCAATGTTCAAATGAACAGATTTGTTCATTTGAACATCCATTTTCTTGGTTTTTTCATCCCATAATGGGATAAAAATGAACAAACTCTAGGTTTGTATATCCCATAGGAACTTCCCTAACTGAACAAATAGAGTCAGCAAACACTATACATCAAAATCTAAAAGAGGACTGCCATCCAAGGGATCTAAAATGGGAGGAATAACAGAATATTTGGAACCAACTAAGGCTGCGTTGGCATGGAAGGAGTTTGAATTCCAGGGAGTTCAAACTACTTACAAAATGAATTATATCCCTTTAAATTTATGTATTTTGCATGATTATGGATGAAATTGATAATTAATAATTAAGTCACTTTAATTTTTCAAATGTTTATTTCTTTAAAAAAATTATTTATTAATATATCATTTGCAGGTAAATTTATTTCTAAATCACTGAATTTCTTTAAAAAATTATATTCTATTATTTCTAAATAATCTTTAATTTAATTTGTTTCTGAGTTACAGGTTGGGCATTCCATTATTCACGGAGAACGAGCTATGCGTTTTATGTAAAATGGATATGGATTGTTACAGGATCACACTTTACATTGTGCACATGAGGTAGGTATCAAAATTCGACATGATCTCATCCGTGACACTATTACTGACATGTGTTTCCGGGCAGGTGTCCCAGCTAGGAAAGAGATTAATATTGGTATTGTGACCAATGACAGTGGTACACTTCAGCCAGCTGGTATAATGGTTTATGTTAGAGCACTTCTCAGTCAAACTCGCATGCGTTGATATCTTAAGCATGTTTGTCAATCTTAGTGATCAAAAGTATATAGTCTTGATTTCTAGTCTACTATAGATAAGGTCTCGGACTAAGATAGAAAGTGTAGTTGAGCTCAAGAACTCCATGGCGATCATCATACAAGACGAAGGATTACTCAAGGAACCAATGGATCTTCATCAACTAAAAGGTATGTGGAGACTTGAACTTATCTATCACTCAAAAGTCTATCTACTCTATCTCCTATCTTGAGACAAAATTCGTTTATCTATATAGACTAAGAATATGCACATGTGACATTTCGAGCTAAGTATATCTTGCTTATCTATTTTTCGAAATAGGTGTTGGTAAAGCTTTGGCTTTATCCAAGTTCATCTTTTCCTAGTGACGAAAGTCATGTTATGTTTCAATCACTTTGAAAATCGCTCTGAAGAAAACTAGTTCGTGAACACAACTATATGACGTCTTCTGAGAATGTTTCAATGATTGAAATGAGAGTTTAGACTATATAACCATAGGGGGATATAAACATTTTTATGGAAACACATATATGTATAAGTCCTTAGCACTTGAACCGAAGTTTGCGAACTTTGTTGATCAAGTGGAACCGGAGCATGAGCAGCAACTCAGTCCGTAAACCCAGTCCGCGAACTGGCGTAAGTTCTCGAACCGGGGAATATCTGTTGAAGTTGAAGCTCAGGTGCAGTCCGTGAACTGAAGAAAGTTCTCATCCCGAGAAATTCTGCTGGAGTTTATTAATTTCAACCGGTTAGCTTGAGTCCGCGAACTCAAGAGGTTATGTCTGAAAACGTTGTTCGTGAACTTATTCTTAAATTACTAAGGGATGCTTTTGAAAACCGTGGCTTTATAGTTCATGATTAATGATTCGAGTGAATCACATCGTTTTTGATTCAATTTTGTCTCTTGCAGTACTTGAGATCTCATAGAAATTGAACAACTCTCTAACTAGTTCATTTGAGTCATTTGGACTAGTTATGGTAAAGAAGAATATGGTTGATATGAAAGTTATCATTTGTCTAACCATTTGGTTGACTAATATTGAACCAACCATTGTACACGTTTGGGTACGGTTACACAAACCCAAAAGCGTCAAGTACATGTGTGTATGGCAATCTAAGTTTTCGATCTAACGGTTGAGAGATATTAGCTTGTATCTAATCAGGTTTTCATCTAACAGTGAATATTGAATGCTTTGGTAGCAAGCTAACATTGATTGCAAACCCTAATTTGAAAGACTATATAAGGGGAACTCTAGCTATTGGAAAAACTAATCCCTACACACCTTTCTTGTGTGATACTATTTTTCTCTAAGCTAGGGTCGATCTCCATTAACCATTGAATTTTCTCTCTAAATTCGGGTTAACGACTTGAAGACTTCATTGGGATTGTGAAGCCAGACCGATACTACTTTTCTTGTAGTTATGTGATCTGATCTTGCTCTTCCTATCATACGAGTACAATTGTAATAATTGTCTTGAGATTTCTATCTCCGATAGGCAAGATAAAAGTAGTCACAAACATCTTCGTCTCATTGTTTGTGATTCCTCAATAATCTTCTTCGCTGCGTCGATTAAGTTTATTGTGAGGTGATTGATGAAACTGAGCTGTTCTTCGAGAATATAAGTCTGGTTTCATCGATTCGTTCCTGTTCACCTTGATTTATCAAAATATGGAACAAAACTTGTAGGTTTATTCGCGAGAGACGAATTTATCTATTACCTGTAAAATTTTATGTGTGAGACAGATTTGTTTGCTAAAGTCTCCGACTTAGGGTCGTAGCAACACTTGGTTTTTGGTGAGATCAGCTAAGGGAATCAAGTGCACATTATCCTGTTAGGATCAGAGGCGTAGGAGCATAACTTTACCTTGGATCAGTGTGAGATTGGTTGGGGTTCAACTACAGTCCAGACCGAAGTTAATTTGGAGTAGGCTAGTGTCTGTAGCGTCTTAATACAATGTATGTTTAATATGGACTAGGTCCCGGGGTTTCTCTACATTTGCGGTTTCCTCGTTAACAAAATTATGGTGTCTGTGTTATTTCTTTTCCGCATTATATTTTTATATAATTGAAATAATACAGGTTGTGCGTTGTTAAATCGATTAGAATATCTGACCTTATTGATTGTTGATTTAAATCGATTGACACTTGGATATTGGTCTTTGGTACCATCCAAGTTATCTCTCTATGAATAGACTCACGAATCTTTTTTGCTTGAGTAAATCAAATCGAGAGATTGAGATAATAACTCCTTGAGTATTTTCTATTAATTGAGTCTTGTTGATTCTCTAGAAAACAGCTCGGAGTTGTCCATACAGATTGCTAATCGAAATATTGGGTGAGGTTGTTAGACCCCCGCATTTTCAATTGGTATCAGAGCAGGAAAACACGTTAAAAACCTTACAAGTCTGTGTTTGTAGCGATCTGACTCTATGGACTGAGGTGCTATCTCAATAAACGTACCACCAGTCTTCGATGGATCTAATTACTTATGGTGGAAAATTACTATGAGAGATTTTCTTCAAGCACGTGATTTTCAATCATGGGTATATGTTGTTAATGGCTATGATCCTCCCGTGGCTGTAGAAGGAGAAAATGTTCCTAAGAATATTGGTGAATATACTCCTGCAGAAGTTCTTACTTCAAAGCAAAACTCTGACGGTTTGAATAAGATCATACATGCCATTACCCCAAATCCTCAGCACCATGTGTCTAATTGCACTAAGTCGCAAGAAGCTTGGGATATCTTAGAAATCGTATTCGAATGAAACTCCAGTGAAAAGGATGCAAGGCTTCATAACCTTAATTCCGATTGGGAAAACCTTCGTATGGCAGACGGAGAAACATTTGATGAGTTTAATCACAAAGTGTCTGAAATTGTTAATGCATCTTTTGCATTGGGTAAGACTATTCCTGAAAAGGACACTGTGATGAAAATTTTCAGATCACTGCCATCTAGATACGATGCTAAGAAGCATGCCATCGTTGAGGGAAATAACTTAGATACTCTCTCAAGAAACACGCTGGTTGGTAAGCTTAAGATCTTTGATCATGAACTTTCGTCCAAGGCTAAGGATGTTGCGTTCAAAGAAGTAAAGGACACTAAATTACTTGATAAAAGTAAAAAAGTGTATATCTCTGAAGATGATCACTCTGAGATAGATTCATTAGATGAAGATCTTGACAAATCAGTCTCGATGATCACAAGACAGTTTAGGGATTTTCTTTTGAAGAAAAGTAAACAGTTATCCAAAGATAAGCCTAAGGCATCAGTCAAGCCTCATAATCGTGTTCCTCCTAAAAATAGGGATATTGATGAAACTGATAAAGAGGATATGCCTCAGTGCTTTAAATGTAAAGGATTTGGTCATTTTGCAAACGAGTGTCCAAATCGGAGAAAATACACTGGGAACAAAGGTCTTGCTGCAACTCTTGATGAAATGTCTGACGACTATGATTCAAATGAAGATGAGAAATCAAGTGTTGCACTTCTTGGTAAAAATATTGATTTTGATAATTGTAGCAATACACATATCAATTTTAATATTCTTTCAGAAGATAATTCAACTATTCTAGAAGAAAAAGTTGACCCTTTTCTTGGAAACACTGTTTATAATGTTTCAGGATCCACTATGTGCCTAGACGCCTGTACAATTCAGAAGCCTGATTATTATCCAAGTGTGACGTGCTCATATTTTTTGTTAAAAGGTCATGAACTCTCAAGGTGTTACAAGTTTAAACACAAGCAAAGACACGTAAACAAACTTAAAAGAAGAGCAAATCATTTAGCAAGAAAACTCAATCTTTCTCAAAAAAACCGCAGAGGTATGTAAGATTTAATCTTCATCTAAGAAGTTAGTTTCCAATGAAAAATCAAGACCATTTGAAAAACAAATATGGTCAAATCGTTTTGGTAGACAGAGGTCTGTGGATTCCTCTCAAGAGGAAATTGGTGGACAAATTGTTGTTAACCACATCACAACTTAATTGTGTTGTGTCTAAAATCTTGTCTCATGTGTCTGATCAAAAGAGACAATGATTTTGTACCACTCAGGCTTTAGGAAAAGTTTTATTTCTTCTTTTCTTAGTTTTGTTATTTTTGTCAATCAATCAAAAGAAAAAGGGTATTATCGACAACTTTACTCTTGATAGGGATAAGAGTTGGTCGTTTACGAACCTGTTTTAGGTTTCGAACCCTACATTCATTTTCCTTCTCTAAAGCCTCTTTTTATCACTAGACTAATTTTTGATCCAATTGTAAATTCCTCTCACAAACCCATTCGTTGATAGACGCTCCAAGAATGATGTCTTTCGATGGAAAAGAAGGTAATGTGATTGTTGAACCATCAATCATGAAGGAAAAAGGAATATCTCCATTTCCTCCAACCTTGAAAATAAAAAGAAGGAATACGAGGAAGCCAAGAGCTGTTCCTTCAAATTCTTAGAAGTTTTCTGATGTTATTGAAGTGTTGAAGGAGCTGCGAAAGAAGATTCAACAAATAAAGGATTTTGTGCATAAGACTCGTGAGATTCAGAAGGCCCTGGTTCGACAACAACAACCAAGAAGGTTCATTGATATAAACTCTTTTCTTAATGAACCATATGTTCCAATGGTTGTTGACAACAAGTAGTTTGGGGACGATAATGAATTCTTCAAAGGTCTTAATGTCTAGTAAATCTTCTATGTTTTCAGTTTTATTTAGAAGAATAACTAGTGTTTTGGAATAGCCATGATTGTGATTACACATAACTATATCCAATGATTTCATCTTCTTGTTTTTAGATTTATTGGTTTAATTCTAAACTGGTTTGGAAGATGATGGTTGCAGTATTAATCTTTTTGATTTTATGTATTGCAATATTTTGATGGGATTTATATGTTTACGTCAGTGAACTTGATTATCCCATATTTTGTCCAAAGTAAAGTCGTTCACGTATTGGTATGCAAATATTGATAGAAGGAATGAATGGACTTTTGGCAAAACACAAAAGTTAAGCCTATATTGTCAATTATTGATATTATATAGGTTAAAATCTTTTGTGATTCAAGGATAAAGTCTATTATGTCACTTTGTGATGGAAAAATAGAATAGATCCTTGTTTGTTATCCACGGTATAAAGCTTAATTGTTCCATATTATTATGTATTGTCGTGAAGGCTCCATTGTGTATCTCATGTTGAGCACGATACAACTAAGTCGATGTCTTATTGGCATGGTTGGTTTTTCCATGAGATGCTATATGTTGAGCATTAAGAACTAAATTAATAATCTTGTGTGATTATTTAGTTAGCACTCCTTAGATTTTTCTCATGTCGAGTGTGGACAATTGAATTGATTACTTTGTGATTAGTTTAATTGTGTAATCCGGTTAGAATATTTATAGGTTTACTTGTGAATAATCTAATCGATGAATTAAGTCTCCATAAGTTTACTTGTGTTGAGCATATTTAGTCAAAGTAATCTTGGTTCGCTTTGGTTAATATGATTGGATATTTTGGATTCCAAATTCATACTTGTATGCAATTTGTTGAGTCTAAAGAAATCATTCTTTTCTCTTGAAATTAAGGTCGCTCTTGTTGTTCCGTTGGGAATGACATCTTATGGGGGGGAGTTCTTTTGAACTTGCGCTTAATTTCCAAATCTTTGTGGGGAGTGCGGCTGCGGAATTTTTAGGGGTTATCTTGTATCTTTATGAACTCCATGATGAATGCATTTAGCCCCGGCTTTATGATTGCATCTAAACAAGATGATAGAACATTTACCTTTGGTCATGAAATATCTCTTACGGAAATTTCATTAGGATCCCGTTATTGTACCTTTGCCAATTTAATTGACAAAAAGGGGGAGAATTAATTGTGGTTCACACTACAAATACATATGGTTTTCGGATCATTATGTAAGGGGGAGTGGTTTCCATGTGAGATGGAGTATTGACTAAGGGGGAGTGAAGTATCACCATAGTATTGTTGTTGAAGTTGTGATGCAATTGGACTTTGACATTGTGTAATAATACTATGACATTGTATAACAATGATTGAGAACCGATGCTTTTCTCATTGTTATAGCTACGGATTTTCAACAACGATGATACTAAACTTACAACCTTTGGAATCATTGGACTACTTGGAAGTGAAGATTAGGCATGTGGAATAGGATCTACAAAGTTTATTTATATAATTTTTGTATTCCATATGTATTAATAGTTTTGCCACTAAAATTGACAAAGGGGGAGATTGTTAGAGCACTGCTCGGTCAAACTCGCATGCGTTGCTATCTCAAGCATGTTTGTCAATCTTAGTGATCAAAAGTATATAGTCTTGATTTCTAGTGTACTATAGCTAAGGTCTAGGACTAGGTTAGAAAGTGTAGTTGAGCTCAAGAACTCCATGGCGATCATCATACAAAACGAAGGACTACTCAAAGAACCAGTGGATCTTCATCGACTACAAGGTATGTGGAGACTTGAACTTATCTATCACTCAAAAGTATATCTACTCTATCTCCTATCTTGAGACAAAAGTCATTTATCTATATAGACTAAGAATATGCACATGTGCCATTTCGAGCTGAGTATATCTTGCTTATCTATTTCTCGAAATGAGTGTTGGTAAAGCTTTCGCTTTAGCCAAGTTCATCTTTGCCTAGTGACGAAAGTCATGTTATGTTTCAATCACTTTGAAAATCGCTCTAACGAAAATTAGTTCATGAAAATAACTATATGACGTCCTCTGAGAATGTTTCAATGATTGAAATGAGAGTTTATACTATATAACCATTGGGGGATATAAACATTATTGTGGCAACACATATATGTATAAGTCCTTAGTACTTGAACCGAAGTTTGCGAACTTTGTTGATCAAGTGGAAC
>JAJJWX010003304.1:0-225391 GCA_023529315.1 Papaver bracteatum
GAACTTATCTAAGGAATGTTATTGCAAACCGTGGCTTTATAGTTCATGAATTGATTCGAGTGAATCACATCGTTTTTGCTTTAATTGTGTCTTGTGTAGTACATAAGATCTCATAGCAATTGAACAACTCTCTAACTAGTTCATTTGAGTCATTTGGACTAGTTATGGTGAAGAAGAATATGGTTGATATGAAAGTTATCATTTGGCTAACCATTTGGTTGACTAATATTGAACCAACTATCGTACACGTTTGGGTACGGTTAAACAAACACAAAATCGTCAAGTACATGTGTGTATGGCAAGCTAAGTTTTCGATCTAACGGTTGAAAGATATTAGCTTGTATCTAATCAGGTTTTCATCTAACGGTGAATATTAAATGCTTTGCTACTAAGATAACATTGATTGCAAACCCTGATTTGAAAGACTATATATGGGAGAAATCTAGCAAATGGGAAACCTAATCCCCACACATTCTGTGCGATACTATTTTGCTAAGCTAGAGTCGATTCTCCTTTAACCTTTGGTTTTCTTCTTCTAAAACTAGGTTAACGACTTAAATACTTCATTGGGATTGTGAAGCCAGACCGATACTACTTTTCTTGTAGTTGTGTGATCTGATCTTGTTGTTTCTATCGTACGAGTACAATTGTAATAATTGGCTTGAGATTTCTATCTCCGATAGGCAAGATATAAAAGTAATCACAAACATATTCGTCTCATCGTTTGTGATTCCACAATATTTTTTCCGCTGCGTCCATTAAAACTATTGTGAGGTGTTTGATAAAACTGAGCTGTTCTTAGGGAATATAAGTCTGGTTTTATTGATTGGTTCATGTTCACCTTGATTTATCAAAATACGGAACAAAACTCATAGGTTTATTCGTGGGAGACGAATTTATCCATCTTGTAGACTTTTCTGTGTGAGACAGATTTGTTTGTTAAAGTCTTCGACTTTGGGTCATAGCAACTCTTGGTTGTGGGTAAGATCATCTAAGGGAATCAAGTACGCAGTATCCTGCTAGGATAATAGGAATAGGAGTATAATTGTACCTTGTATCAATGTGAGATTGATTGGGGTTCAAATACAGTCCAGACCGAAGTTAATTTGGAGTAGGCTAGTGTCTCTGTAGCGTCTTAATCATGTGTATGTTTAATCTGGACTAGGTCCCGTGGGTTTTCTGCTTTTGCGGTTTCCTCGTTAACAAAATTCTGGTGTCTATGTTATTTCTTTTCCACATGTATTTAAATTAAGAATCTAACTTAAAATCTTACAAAGTTAAAAATTACATACTAGGCAAGCGAGCGACAAGCTGTGCCGCTAGCCCTTTTTGAATAGCAAAATCTATCCTATTAAAAATAAAATCTCGTGAGCCAGGGGTCATTACATTGCTGCGCATGACTTTCTGGACCCTCTTGAGTAGTCCAACCGCTTCGGAGCCAAATAGCCAAAAGTATCAAAAGCAAAGGGGACGAAAGCATGCCCATTGTCAACACATGCTTTCTCATGCTTCGATATCTTACCCGAGGCGACCTTTAGCGCCGTTTCGCCTCGACTGTAAAGGTGCCATGTCCAATGCCTACCAAAGGAGATACCCCGGTGAGGTCAACATATGTGTGTTTCCCATTATCCCATCCAAAAATAAGAACATCATCTGGTCTTAGTGTCAATCTCCCTTCAAGTGGGTCTGTCAGGAAATGCACAGGTGCTTCTTTCTTTGCAGAAATGCCAGACCTCCACAGTACATCATACAAGATATCCCTCACATGATCATGTCTATATTTATAACCAGGTCTACTTACAATGAACCGCATGTTAACCATATGAATCCAAGCAACCCGTGATGCAAGCAGGGCGGAGAGTCGAGGGATAAAGGATCATTAACCATATTTGAGGATAGACCGGTACTCCAAAGGAGACATCTTCTGCCCCAGCCCCTCAATCGGAATAGCCAGAAGAAAATCTTGGGCATGTGCTGATTGCAAACAACTAAAAACCGCTTTCTGTCTCTCCGTTAGCATGTAAACTCTATCAATTTCCTTAACCACTTTACCAAAAAGAGCACTCGCCAGGATGCTTTGTGCTTTAGGGGGGGCGTTGTCTTTATTGGTGAAGTTGTTAAGATCAAAATCAGGAAGAGTCACTTGTAACATTTCCAAAGCCTTATTAAAATTATCATCCATACCGTCCACACCACTACTCCTCAATATGTGATCCTGTAATCCCCAAGATTGCACACGTGAAACCACAAAAACATACTCAGACGCCTCCCTAGCAGTGTAAAGTCCAAGACCTCCATATATGATAGGTAGAGTAGATAGTCTCCACTGTATCTCTCCAAAGAACGGTCCCCCACACACCACGATGCCTTCCACCACTTCTCGAAAGCCTCTATCAAATATATCTACCGCCTCCATAATATAGTCTGGGTGACAAATACGAAGGCCAAAAAGCAGCTTGGAGATACCCATACACGTTCGTAAAATTAGCAATTCACTTTGAGGATCATGGAGCTTGGATAAAATATGCATCAAATCCACTGCTTTTTCAGCCCTCTTAATGGCAAGGCCCTTCACAAAACCATCGTCGAGGCTAACTGCACCACCTAATAGTTTGACTCCCTTATCTGGTCTTGAGATTTCGACAGGAAACATCCCATCACTTATCCTTCGTCCATCACAAGAGGGCCAAAATATTTCAGTTTTCTTAATAGATAAGCCCCAGCAAGATGCCCTTCTGTTTTGATAATAGTGAGTGCTTTTTCCACTTCTTCGATTGTCGCCAATAACAGTGCCATCATCAAGATACCAGGCATGTAGGGATAATATGCAAGTGCTCATTTATCTTAGCTATAAGCTGATGAAGTAACGAGAGAAAATAACAAAGGCCCTAAAGGGTCACCTTGTTGTACTTCCGTGGATGAGTAGATAAAGGAGTCCCCACATAGAGTGCAGGTTGACCATACAAGTATTCTACCCAAGGCGATATAGATGGACAAAGCTTACGTACCTCAGAAAGCATAGCCGTTTGGTCGACTAGGTTAAAAGCATTGGTAAAGTCAACCATTAGCATAGAGAGGCTAGCGTATACATGATGTTTACTAACAAACCTATTCGCAGCATGTAGGATTGCCTCAGCACCACCTGAAACACCTACACCAAACTGAAATCCTGTAGATACGCTTCCATGTCCTTACCAACCCCTTTCATCGCCGCTTTGGACATGATCGACGCCAAATTGTCCCAACAGCAATGGGACGAATGCTCTTATCCGGTTTTCCACATTATATTTTTATATAATTGAAATAATACAGGTTGTGCGTTGTTCAATCAATTAGAATATCCGACCTTATTGGTTGTTGATTTAAATTGATTTACACTTGGATATTGGTCTTTGGTACCATCCAAGTTATCTCTTTGATTAGACTCTTGAATCACATTTTCTTGAGTAAATCAAATTGAGAGATTGAGATAATAACTCCTTGAGTATTTTTTATTGATTGAGTCTAGTTGATTCTCTAGAAAACAACTTGGAGTTGTCCATATAGATTGCTAATTGAAATATTGGGTTAGGTTGTTAGACCCCATCTTTTTCATAAATAATCTCACACTGATCAAGGTACAGTCGCGTTCCTTACATATATAGAACCATAGCGGATTCTTCTCACTTTGATTCCCTTAGATGATCTCACCCACAACTAAGAGTTGTTACGACCCAAAGTTGGAGACTTAATAAACCAATCTGTCTCACACAAAAATTCTATTGAATAGATAAATTTGTCTCCCACAGATATACCTATGAGTTTTGTTCCGTTTTTTGATAAATCAAGGTGAACAAGAACCAATTGATATATTGGACTTATATTCCCGAAGAATATCCTAGAAAAATCAATCACCTCACAATAATCTTAATCGTTTGGTAGTGAAATAAGATATTGTGGAATCACAAATGATGAGACGAAGATGTTTGTGACTACTTTTTATCTTTCCTATCGGTGACTAAATCTCGAGCAAATCTTAGAGAAGATATTAAATAGCAAGATCAGAACACGCAACTACATAGAAAATAGTTGGGTTTGGCTTCACAATCCCAATAAATTCTTCAGGTCGTTAACCTTTGAAAAAAACCTAAGGTTAAAGGAGAATCGACTCTAGTCACAACTAGTATCACACATGAGGTGTGGGGATTAGGTTTCCCAGTTGCTAGAGTTCTCATTTATATAGTCTTTAAATCATGGTTTGCAAACAATGTTACCTTGTTAACAAAGCATTCAATATTTACCGTTAGATTAAAACCTGATTAGGCTCAAGCTAATATCTTAGAACTGTTAGATTAAACTTAGCTTGTTACACATAAATAAAAAGTGACTTCACTTAGATATGGGTAACCGTACCTAAATGTGTACACCTTATTGGCTCAACAATAGTTAACCGAAGTTAGCCATATGAATACTTTTATATCAACCATATTCATCTTAACCATAACTAGTTCAAATGACTCAAATGAAACTAGTTCTAGAGTTGTTCAATTGTTTATATTCTCATAGAAGTATACATTACAAAATTGAAGCAAAATTGAATTTGATTTACTCGAATCAATTCATGAACATTATATCCAACGTTTGCAAAAGATTTCATTTCTTATTATATAAATGTATTAGTTCATGAACAAACCGATTTTTGAACATAATGTAGTTGCAGGAAATCCCACAACACACCCCTTATCATATCTTGATAACATGTTCTAGGTCTAAATATAAAAATGGTAATAAAAGTGTTAAAATTATAAATGGACAGAAAGATTTTTACATGATCTACATCCATGATTCTTAACTATGACTGTTTAAATTTACAATTGATTTACATTGATAATCTCCATTAATGGGTAAAGTTCTAGATCTAGTTTTCGGGGAAGAAGATGATAAAGAAAAATACATTCTCTGTCTAAAAATATCTCTCTCTCTTTCAAAATTGTATCTCTCTTTTCTCTCTCCTACTCTTCTCTTTATATATGTGTTTACAAAATGGATGACAGCTCATATACACACATATTTACCCTATTTTAGGATCCATTACTATATTCTCGCTAGCTCTCTCTATAATTTTGCAGACTCTCTCTCTTGCTACATTCTCTCGAGCTCAGGCTACATTATCGCGAGCTTTCTCTATAGTAACCACAAAATCTTCACATATTTCTCGTGTTTTATGCTGTCGTTGTCTATTACATCACTTATGTAATTAATTTGCGACATTTGTAATGTGTGGTAAAAGTTTTTGCGAGAGTGTTGTTTTTGCGAGATTCGAATCCTACATCTTGCCTTTTTTTTCTTGAATATTGCTTGAAAAGCGATCTTTAAGAAAAAATCTGTTGTTGTAGTAGTCTTTGATCTTTACTGATGAAGGAATGAGCGAAAGAATATTGGACTTGAAAAGTACGTACTTGCCTCTATTCTTTTGTGAAGTTCCGTATCTTTGCGAAGTATGAAGTATCCTTGAAGAAATATAAGAAGTACTCAATCCTCAAAATATAAGAAGTATCTGTCCTTGAATGAAAGTCATAAGTATTGCCTCTATTCATGCGAAATTATTATTCCATTTTTGGTGAGAATTCTTGTCCATTTTGGAAATGATTCTTGCCGAGAAGATAAAGAACATAAAATGTTTTCTTGGTAATCCATAGTTGCCTCTGTTCTTTATCTATGAAGGTAGAATCCTTGAGAAAATGTTGAATGAGCGAATTTTTTCTTTATTCTTATCTTGCCTCTGTCTCATGTTTTGTTTTCTTGCGATATTATAATCTCTTCAAGTTGCTTCAAATTTTGTGAAATAAATGAGCTAAATAACCACATTCTGCGAAATTCTGACACATTCTGCGAAATTTTGAATAATCTGCGGAATTATGAATAACCTGCGAATTTATGAATAACCTTGCGAAATAGTGCTGCGAAATTATGAATAGTGACACAAAATAGTGTCGCGAAATTATGAATAGTAATCCTGCGAAATTCTGAATAATACCCCCGAGAGACTCTGAATAATACTTCTGAGAGATTCTGAATAATACTTCTGAGAGATTCCGAATAGTACTTCTGAGAGATTCTGAATAGTATTTCTGAGAGAATCTAAATAGTATTTGCTTCTCATTATCTCTCTTGCGATGAATAAATCTTTCCTGCATTCTTAAAATAAAATAGTTAATGTTTGGGATTATTCTATTGGTCTTATTTTCCCTTCCTAGTTAAAGATCTTATTTTACCAATTTTTGTTTTGCGACAAAATCGCAGGACGTCCTTACACTTGCATTTAAAAACCCATTGATCTTGCCTTATCCGCACTTTTTAAATTTCTCTGCGAAAATATGACATGCCTAAGTTTTTTTGCGAAGATAAAGCCCCATGACATTTCCGTCTTGATATGATATCGCAGGATGTCTTTACACTTTCATGTAAAAACCCATTGATCTCATCTTATCTTTTTATCATGGCTTTTTTCCTCTGTATAATCTATCTTACAAAAACAAATGTGTTTTCCTTAATCCGATGGCTACGAACAGGTCTTTTGGAGAGATCGACGACTGCCATTACTTTAAAAATGCAGCAAAGTAAAGAAGATAAATCTTGGCTCAAATTGCACCCTTCTTTTATGCCCTCATCCAACGTCCAAGATTCGACTTCTGCCCTTAAATTCCATACGTTTACGCAGTAAATGAGGATTTGCCTAAGATAACATGCCATTTACTCCCATTTATATCAATTGCCAAGCTATATGTATCATTGGTTCGTACGTTACGAATTAAAAAAAATTCCCCATTATTTCAGATTTAATTGAGAATAAAACACAGTTACTTCTTCATTATTTCAATTGTGAATCCTAGGCATGAGTTGGGATGGCTCTCTCAAACCTTCCAGATTCTTCATGTTCTCAACAAGATCCATTTGGAACTACTGTTCGTTTGAATTAATTTGATAGATGAAGCGGCTTAAATGTTTTCACAAGAAATATTTATAAGGTAAATCGATTTCTTAGAATGATGAATATATACTTATGTTTCTACTACATTTTACCATTATCGTATTTAAGGGTTTTTTGCTTTTAATTTAATTTTTGATTTGTTACGAGTATGACATGGATGATTTATTGATTTTAGAGAATTTGGCTTTGGATCTTAGAAACTTCTAGATCCTCAAGTGTTTCTTTGTTCTTGATGGTATTCCAAGATCATTAAGTGGGTAAATTGATTTTGTCTTTATGCCAAGATATATTTATTATAGAGAATTGAGTTTTCTTGCCCTTCTAACAATCATTTTCTTGTGTTGATTAAAAAATGAATAAGTTCACAAGTGGTGGAAAGAAGCTTAAGATAACAATTTTGGGTGTTGGGAAAAATATGGTAAACGTGTCCAATGATAATCGTAATCAGTACAACATTTCTCTTGGTAAGGTTTGTTCTGCAGTAATAACCCCAATTGCCCAATGTCTTTCAAAAGTACTAATGTTATTGATAAAGTTTTACACGACCTTCATATTTGATTTGAGTTTCCAAAATCTAGGCTTCCAAACATTGTTCATAAAATATTGTTTGATTAGTAGGGATGAAGTTAAGCTAAACAACGACATGGTTTTTTCATGATTGGAGTCAAGCGTCCTTCAAATATGCAAAATGAGTTTGAAGACCTCAAGATATAATATGGAGATTTGAGGGTAATAAATTTCTCATCATTCTCATTTTCAGTCTTAATAGTGATATTATTTCTAGTCTTAATGTGACTTATTCAGGTGTTAGATTGTTGATTGTTTCTTTTGTAGCTTCGTGTTAGATTAAATTTGCATAGGGCTTCTGATTAGTTTCATGTGGCATACATCCCTATCCCTAGGTAAAAGTGGTCACAACATATCAAAATTATGCATCCATCTTATGCAGTAGAGTGCAGGTTATTCAGAATTCACGTTTTCAAAGTGTAAAGTGAACAAAATAATTGTCTCCGTGGAGATTTAAATTATGCGCCACACAACACCTGGGTGTACAACAATATAATAGATGCAAGGTTTTTAAAAGCCATAATAGTTAAGAGATATGAAAAGAACTGAACTAGCATGATACCTGTAGAGAGTAATATAAGTAATAGTTAGTGAATAGTCAAAGTGCATTTTTAGTTTCCCGAAAGAGCTTGGTAGCCTTTATAAGAGAATAACAAATACTGTAGATTTAGAAATCTTTTCTTGATGTTTTTCCTGACATTTTTAGCCTTATCAACGGTAAATGTTCTTTTAAATGAATTTTTGTTACGTATTGGTTTACTTTAAAGGACGGTACAAGAGTGTCATTTACTGGATTTGATTGAAGTTAACTATTTTTTGTTTTGGGTTTTGATGTTGCATATGCAGCTAATACATTTGGCATGGAAAGGCTCACTGAGTCCACCGAGATTTTTGCACATTCACAAAGTAAGTATCATACAGTCAAAATACATTTCATGCACTTCTGTTGTTGAAGCTCAAAGAGCTGTCATACTTAAATGTTGTTATGTGTATGTCTTTGTACGTAGTCTTTTTTTCCCTAAATTATTGTTTCAATTATTATAATCCTCTTAGTGGACCTTAAGTGATTTTATATTGTAGTTGTAACAGAGTAATTTTTAAATTAGAACCCTGTACTATGAATTTCGCTTTGCAAGTATGGTACTTGCAGGCTGGCTCTTCATTTACTTTGTTGTGTGTATACATATAATTTGTTTGAGTCGCGCATGATATGATTGCTTCATAGCCTGTCCGGTAGAAATATTGAATGGTAATGTTCAATGGAATGTCCCCATAGTAGACATTTTTTTTGCTTACATAAATAATTATTTTCCATATTGGCAAGCATTTTCCCATTATAAACTATTTGACTGCACAGTCGCATATTGGCAATTTTAATGTTTTCAGCCTGCAGCTAAAATTTCAATTTTTCTAGCTTAGGAAAAGTATGAAGTATTATATTTGCAGTATTTCCTGCAACTGTTCAGCACTTCAGTGACATGTGTCCTTTTTCAGGGTTCCTGTATGTTTGACAGTCCTTACATTAATACTTTCACGCTTTATTATGTTTATTTATATTTGGGTGACATCAACTAGAAGCTAATGCAAAGTCCCCTATATTGGATGCAGACAGCAGCTCAACTGTATGTTTAACTTTATATTATAATTTTAGTTTCACTCGCTGCACATAATTTAACGTTGGAGCTTAAATGTATCCTTGAAAAGCAAGCTTCAATTCATGATTTTCCCTTTCGACTATTCACTGAAACATGATGTTATTCGCATTTATAAGTCCATCTTCTTATGTTTTTGAGCACAATTACAATCTTTCTCATCTATTCAGTTTTTTAGGTTACGATGAAGGAGAGAAACTTGGATCTGACAGATAAAGTAAATCATGTTGAGTTGAAAGTGCAGTTCATATCGCTGTGTTACTCCGTCTGGATTGTTAAGGTTGGTATTATTTTATTTTTTTGTATTCGCTGTGGTTTTTTAGTTAATATTGTTCATGTACAGTATTTTCTCTTCACTTTGTTTCTCTTAACGACTTTAGTGGTTTTTGTTGTCGATAATCCATTTGCTTGAGAAGGCTAGGATGGTATATTAGAACGTCAAAACAAAGTTTACTCCTACAACTTTCTTCATCTGGTGGTGCTCCACGCAAAGAGAATTTCCATTTTCCAATGTAAGTTTAACCATCCACATACTCAATGCATATATCGAAATGAGGTCCATTTAGGATGTTGCTAGCTACTCAACTTATCCTGAATTCTAATTATTGTTTAGTGAATTTATCAAAAAACATTAACTAATGTTCCAGTAGTTTAATCATGCAATATATCTAATGCAGTTTAAAGGCCTTCAAATTTACTCTAAATTTCTTTTGCTACACAACAGCTTAGGTCATGTCACTAAGCAAATCAAAGTACATATCTGAAGTATAAACTGCATCATACATTAATTTATTTCCTCTCATGAAAACCAAAGAGTACAACAAGATAATTATGCCTCCTAATATCAGACAGTGAGAAAATCAACAAGATTAATATGGATGGAAATATATAATTAATTACAACAGATGAGTAAACATTTTTTTTTTTGGGTAATATGAGATGAAACTGTCAAATGCCAGTTTTGTCATGCAATTGCTAGCCTTTTTAGAAGACATCACTTTTACCTCCTCAGCTTTGATATCATTTTATTGCAGATTTAGTTTATTGTTTGTTCATTTTGAGTACCACCAAAATTCAAGGAAGAGAGAAGTAACTTGATGACGTTGAACATTCTTTGGAGCAAGCGTCATGAGACGATAACATAACTTTCAACTATATGATACTTTTTCAAATCAACCTTATTTTTGCAAATTGAAATGGTATCGCTTGCGTGTCTGTGGCCAAATTATGATGTAAGGGTGGAAAGGAAATAAATAAGTGTTTTTTAAGGAAACCAGAAAAAGGCTTTCCTTAAAGAGGTTCTTATTCTTTAAATAATAATACTGTTTGTAAAGTAAAATCTCTTCTACCTCAAACACAGAAATTTGTATGATGTCATTGCCGGATCGATCGCTGCTTCAATCCTCACTTGGTTTGGTTAATGGAGAAAGATGGGGGGTACCTGCAAAAAAACCCTCCGATGCCTAAGTTAGCATGAGAATATTTTCGCAAGAGTTTTTAATGGGAAAGATTGCATACCTCATTTGTTATAAAACTCCCCATTTATACATGGCTAATTTCCGTTTTACATCTTGAACTTTATGGAAGATACCAATTGCCATTAACTGGCCCCTGCATGCCTCCATGCAGTAACAGTCCCTGAAATAATAGTCCCTGCATGCCTCCCTGCAGTAACTGCCCATGCAGGTATCAATTCCAGAAATTTCCATCATTATGATTAATTAACCACATTGGGTGTGGATAGCCCATAGTGCAAAAGAAAAGGGTGTAAGCAGACGGGGCGCAAACATCCGTAGGGTAATTGGACTGGGGCATAAACAGCCGGGACTACAGGATTCAAGATGGACCGAAAAGCACCGAATAACCACCACCAAAAATCGTTACCGATTAGTCGCCGATTAATAGGAATATAGTATTAATCGATGGAGAAGATCGGTGATTGCCGTTCGCACAGGCCGCCGGCTCTGGACGCCGGCGGTTATCCGCCGATGTAAATCCGTGACCTAACAGAATATTCCCGTATATCCCGACGCCGTTAGTAACGGTGTTAAAGTTAACCGAAGATGCTGACGACGTCTAACTTAAACGGAATATTCTAGGTATATGCTGACGCCGTCGTTAATGGCATTACGGCTACACGATTATTCGGGAATTAATCGCCGATTCCACTGTACGTCTAATCGCCGCGTAATAGCGATTAATCGCTGACGATTACCGCTGGGTGTGCTTCCGGACTTGTTCTCCGGACCTTGCCGCCGGCATTGGCCATTGTTGTGACGGACTTGATTTCCGGACTGGAAATTTGTGGAGTGGCGGTCCTAATGCGTAACTTTCTAGCCCAAGTTGGGGTTTTTGCTCATGGGCTTGTGAATTGAGTGTTTGTTAGCTAGGCCTAGCTTAGTTTGTTGCCCATGGGTTTGGACATGGGGGTTCTGAAGGCCAAAACTAGCCCATTTCCTTGTGTAGAATATTAGGGGTACAAACATCGCCCCCTCTTAATCCATAACCTGTTATGGGTTAAGAAGTTCGGTTTCCTACTAATTTGTATTTTTCTCGAGTGTTACATGACTCGCCCTTTAAGTATAATGATTTAGCTAGGGTGTCATACATCCTATCCCCAAATGGTTGAGGTGACATACAACTCGCCCCGATGTGTTTTGTATCATGTCGCTCAATGCTCGCTTGCAGGGTGCACTTCCCTGCTGCATGTTGCTTGCACATGGAGTGAAAAGTTGTGTTTTTCTGCTATCTTGAATTTGCACAGGGGGCCAATCCTGCTATTCAAGATGCGCGCAGAGTTTGAGTTGTGTACATCCTCACGTGCCTGGACAGATGAGAACGTTTGCCACATTTGTTGTTGTCCCGTGTGATGGGGATAAAATTGAGATAAGGTTGAAAAGCTCGAACCGCGCATTCAACCTATCCGAGAGTTGTCAGTGACATTGCTGACAAATGAACTCGAACCGTATTGTTTTGTCACTTAGGGTCAATTGCGGATCCGATCATCCATAGAAGACTTATAATTAATCCGAATAACAAAGTGATAAAGCATGGAATATCAAAATGACGCTGAATTGAATTTCGAATTGAAATAACAAGATAAATACCTAATGCTTTCGACAACAAGTTGCCTCATTAAAACCTTTGAGTGGAAAACCCAGTGGGATAAAACCATCAAAAAGGAAAAAGAGTGCAGCACAACAGGATTTGTATCTACTCCTAATAATAAAACTTCTTCAAGTGGAACGAATTCCACGGCTTCCATGGCTTTGAATCCTCCTTTCCATTGAGATTCCTCAAGTAGTAGGACCCCCGAGACGCTGGCCTATCCACTATGTATGGACCTTCCCAGTTTTTTTCCGAGCTTCCCACAGTTTGGCTCCATCGTGGCTGCTCGGTTTTCTTCTTGAGAACATATTCCCTGGCTTGAATGACCGTTCTCTCGACCTTGCGATCATATCCCAACTTGATTGCTGTTGGTATCGAACTATATTCTGCAAGGCTGTTTCTCTCTGTTCTTCCAGAAACTCCTTATCTAGAGCCAGTATGCTGTCATTTTTTCCAGATTTGACAGCACGGGTTTTGGTAGTCTTCAGCTGCACCTCGGTGGGTATGACTGCCTCCGTCCCATATGCCAATGTAAATGGCGAAAAGCCAGTGGATCTTTTTGGAGTTGTTCGGTAGGACCATAAGACTCCTGGGAATTCTTCGGTCCACTTTCCCTTCGCCTTCTCCAATCTTTTCTTGAGATTGTCCATAATAACACGGTTGGTCGCTTCTGCCTGCCCGTTGCTCTGAGCATAGTATGGAGAGGAGAAATTATGACGAATATTCAGGCCTTTGCAGAAATCTTTGATCACTCCGGAATCAAACTGTTTCCCATTGTCTGATATTATCGCGTCTCGGATTCCGAACCTGCACACGATATTTTCCCATATGAATCTTTTCACATCATGTCTGATAACATGTACCAGTGCCACTGCTTCGACCCATTTGGTGAAATAGTCGGTGGCGGCCAATATGAATCTGACGCCTCCAGGTGCTTTTGGAAGTGGTCCGTTGATGTCCAATCCCCACATAGAGAATGGCCAGGGACTGAAAACTGGATGCAACTCGTTGGCTGGCCTTTTCGGAATTGGAGCATGTTCTTGGCATGGCACGCATTTCTGTGCATATTCTTTAGCATCTTTCGGCATGTATGGCTAGAAATATCCCTGGGTAAGTATCCTGTGCGCGAGACTGCGCCCTCCAGAATGGCTTCCACAGATTCCCTCGTGAGCCTCTGCCAGTATTAGTTGTCCTTCCTCGGTTGATACACATCGCAGAAATGGCTCCAAAGCTACACGTTTGCGGTATAACAGCCCTTCGATCATTGAGTATCTCCATGATTCCCTTTTCACCTTCGCAACAAGTTTCTCATCTCCAGGGAGTTCGCCAGTTGTCAGGTACTGGATGTAAGGTCGACGCTAGTCTGCAGTGTTTTCAGCTCGATCTCCTGAATTATCTGTCACCGGACTGTCAATATCCATATTGCTGTCGATGTTCTTAGTTTCTCCATGTGCTGATGTAACTTCCATCTCGCCCCCACTAGCATGTTCGAAAGCCAGAACAAAATGGATGTCGGGGATGCTAGGTAACTCTTGAAAATCTACTACAACGAATCTGGCAGTATCTGTTGGCACTGCGGAAGACAGGTATGCTAAAGCATCAGCGTGCATGTTCTCCAATCGTGGTCGCTTCCCAATAGAAAACCGGTCGAACCCATTTGCTAGATCTTTCATATGGTCCAAATACAATGCCATTCTTTCCTCCTTTGCTCTGTAGGTCCCCAGAAATTGGTTAACTACTAGCATAGAATCTGTCACCAGCTTTACGTTCTTCGCATCCAACTGTTTGAAAGATTTTAAACCAATAATCGCAGCTTCATATTCGGCTTCATTGTTTGATGCTTGGAAACCTAGCCTGGTCGCTTTCTCGATCCTCGAACCTTCGGGAGTAAGGATTACGCATCCTACTCCAGAACCACTAACATTTGAAGACCCATCAGTAAATACGGTCCACAATGGTTCTGGTGTATCAATCTCCATTGCAGTCTCGCTCCCAGTCTGATCAGTGACTGGCTCAGTAGGTTTGAACAACTCCTCTTCTTCTTCAGCGACCGTCTCAATATCATCCACCGGAAAATCTGCTAGCAGTGCAGCCAGTGCGTGTCCTTTTTCTGCAGTTCTGGTTTCGTACTTTATCTCATACGCCCCGTAAAATTTTACCATATGGCTAGTCGAATGGAATCATCAAGACGTTCCAGGATTCTCTTGGCGGGTATTCCGAGTATACTACGATCTGCCTTCCTTGGAAATAAGGTTTGAGACGACGAGATGCATGGAACAATGCAAGTGCTATTTTCTCAATTTTCTTGTACCGCGTTTTCCCTCCCAACGACTTCATGAAAAATTAAACAGGTTTCTCATATGGATCCACAATAAACAAAGACTTTGATGACAAGCGTTTTCCGTTGCATCCAGATAAACTCCGATAGGTTGTCCGCTTTCGGGCTCACCAAAACTGGTGGGGTTGACAAATCTGTTTTATCTCAAAAATCCGTTTCACACTCGGCCGTCCAAACGAAATTGATCGCTTTCTTCAGAACGTCAAAAAATGGCTTGAATCGATCCGACGAGCGTGAAATGAAACGGTTTAAGGATGCCAATCGCCCTGCCAGCTTCTGAACTTCTTTCTTCGTTCTAGGGGATGGAATTTCTCTGATGGCTCTGATTTGATCCGGGTTCGCCTCGATTCCTCTGTGTGTCATCAAGTATCCTAGGAATTTTCCTGATGACAGCCCGAATGAACATTTTGCTGGATTGAGCATCATACGATACTGCCTTAAGATATCGAATGTCTTTTGCAGATCAAGAGAATGCGATTCTTTTTGCTGAGATTTCACTACCATATCATCGATGTATACCTCCATCGACTTCCCGATCAGATCCTTGAACATATGGTCCACCAAGTGCTGGTAGGTTTCCCTGCGTTTCAACCCGAACGCATTACAAAGATAGCAGTAAACTCCCCTGTCACGATCTGAACGCGTATGCTCTTGATCGTCCTCGAACAAAGGTATTTGATTGTACCAAGAAAAACCGTCCATGAATGACAGTCTTTGAAACCCTGCGGTTTTATCCACCAAATCTCTTATCATTGGTAGCGGGTACGGATCACTCGGACACGCTTTATTCAAATCGGTAAAATCGATACGGATACCTAATTTTACCATTCTTCTTTGGAACGGCTACCACATTGGACAACCATCGAGGATATTGAACCGGTCGAATAAATCCTGCTTCCAACAGTTTTTCGACCTCTTCAGTTACTCCATATTTTTTGCTTTGCGCCATATTCCTGATTTTATGTCGAACGGGACGGAAATTCTCATCGATATTTAGCCTGTGGCAGGCTACATTCGGGTCTATCCCTGGCATCTCAGCAAAACTCCATGCAAAAACGTCTGCATTTGCCCTTAGCAATGTAATCAAATCATCGCGTTCATGTGCCGGCAGATATGCCCCTACGAACGTTGTCTTATGCTCCTCATCTCCAATATGGACCTCGATCAGTTTCTCGACTGTCGGCGGTTCAGCTGCGTCCTCTCCCCTGTATGATTCTGGAGGGAGAGGGTTCTGTAATTGTTATTTCTGCTCGACCCGCATGATCTGGTTTCCAGTAACTTTTGAATTCTTGTACTCATGCATTGCATTCTCATGACACTTATGGGCGACCATCTGATCTCCTCTAACTTTCACAACTCCGTCTGGGGTAATAAACTTCAGACACTGATGATTAGATGATGTGACTGCACCGATCTCATGCATCCAATCTCTTCCTACGATCGCGTTGTAGGGTGCTCTGCAATCCATCAACAAGAAAGTTCCCAAGACGGACTTTTCAGCCACTGTTATCGGTATCTTCACTTTTCCGATTGCCTTTGTAACTTCGCCGCTGAAACCGATAATTGGGTTTTTATCCTCCTCGATCAGGTCATTTGGTAGATTCATAGAGGCGTAAGCTCCTGAAAACATCACACTCACCGAACTTCCAGTGTCCACTAAAATCCGGTGCACACGAAACATGCCAATCCAAGCAGTTATAACGACATCATCTTTGTGTGGAGCATATACACCTACCATGTCTGCATCAGAGAACTCGATCTTTCTGCACCCAAGCTCCTTAGTTTCTGCTCCATTACCGCTGACAAAATCGATGTGATTTGTCAAGTACCATTCTTTCAACTGTCTGAGCTTTCTCCTGGTCTCGTCTTCCGATGCCCGCCTGGTCATTGAATGGATCCTGGCGTGACTGACATTAATCACACGAGCGTTAATCACATGTGCAGTACCAAACTGACCCGGCCCTTTCCCAAAGTCCTTTTTCACGTATTTTTGCAGTTTTCAACGTCGATCATTCGCTGAATCTCGATCAGAAGAGCGGAAGTTCTCCAGTTTTGTGACCATGGTCTTTATGGAACTTGAAGTATTTGCTCCTATCACGTTTGTCTCGTGTTTCTGCTGCCAGAGGACGGGGGGGCTCAAATCCTTGTGTATTTTTTCGTACAACTCGTAAGAACGTTCTGGGGTCATCTTTATATGAAATTTTCCGGTACCCGATTCGGATGCGGGTCGATTTTTCTCTCGAGCATCACCACGATCATTATGCTGTCCGTTTGAACGGTTCTTGGATTTTTCCTTCTTCCCATCATTTGGATGATTGGAAGATCTGTTGACTTCTTCTCGGGCTTTAGAATCATCCTCCACTCGGGCGTACTCTTCAACTCGATCATATAGTTCCTCCAAAGTTTTTGGTGGTCTCTTGACCAAAGAACCGTACACACCTCTTTGATCATGCTGGTAAGCCTGTTTGTATGCTGCAATGACAACTTGGTCGTTGGCTCCATCCACGTCCGCTAACTCTTGCTTGAAACGCCTAGTGAATTGTCTGATGCTTTCCTCCTTCCGGATTCCTAGAAGGAACAATGAATGGCATCCTTTCCGATCACGTTTGTTGTACTTATAGTTAGAGCAAAAATCATCGATCAGCTTATGGTAAGTTCCGATCGACTGTGTTGGAAGATGATTGAACCACGTTATAGCTCCTCCGGTCAGGGACTGCGGGAACATTTTACACATCAACTCGTCGTTGTACTGCCACAAGGACATGGCTGTCTCATAGTGTAAAACGTGATGATCTGGATCATCAGCTTTTTCATCGAATTCTGGTAATTTTGGGACTACAAAATTTATTGGTGGCCTGAATTCTCTGATATTCTTCTTGAAAGGATCCCCTGCTGCTCGATGTAGCCTTTCCATCTTATCTTCTCGGGATTGTTTTTTCATCATCACTCGCTCGATCATCTTGGTCAGACGAGCTTCTGTTATTGTGTTTAGGTCTCCATCCGAGGAACTGCCTTCTTGCTCATAATCCCGATCTACCGGGATATGATCACCCGATCTCCTCTTCTTTCTCCGTGGTTCAATAGGTTCTTTTCCATCTCTACCGTGCTCCGAACGAGCATCATAATCATTCGAAAAATCTTCATCATCGCTCCAATCTCCGAACTCGTCCTCATCATTTCTGTCGTGTTTTGCATGAGATGTAGTTCTGGCTGCGCTCTGCTGAGTTGCAGCTGTCTTATCCCCTGCTTTCCTGGGTCATTTCGGAAAATCTCCTGTGACCAGCAGATTCTTGTCTCTGCGATTATTATCGATATCTTCTCTATTAAAATCTGCGACTTGCGATCTAATTCGACCTCCAAGGCGTTGCCATACAGATCGAACCCTATGATTTTTCAAAACACCAGCCTTAGGTGGCGGAGGATTTTCACGTTCTAGTCTCAAGATAGCATTCTCCTTCTCTAGATCGTCCAGCCGATTCAGTAGATGGTCCTCCTCTGTACTAGGGGTCGCGGTGCGGCCATCACGAATATCCCGTCGATTGCGTTTCTTTCTAGATGGGCTGCCGAACGCATATTTTCCATTTTCACGAACATCTGGGTTTTCCTCATCAACGTCAATAACTTCGTTATCGATCAGAAGTTGTCTTTCCTTTCTCCGATCCCGATCTGGAGCTCTTTCACTAAAGCGATCTCGATCCCGTCCACGATCCAGTGATCTGTTATGAGAATGACCCTGTCTGTTTCCAGTGGGTATAGCAGGTGCGGACTGAACCTCAATTTCGTTCCTTTCAATTTCGCGTCTCCTGCGGTTGGGAATTGCTAGTAGAATCAGATCTTCGATCAAGTCTGTCTGACACGCCATAGCTCGATCTAGTAAAAATACGATTTTCTTTTCTCAAAACCCTTAGTCGGCGCCATTGTTTGTAAAGTAAAATCTCTTCTACCTCAAACACAGAAATTTGTATGATGTCGTTGCCGGATCGATCGCTGCTTCAATCCTCACTTGGTTTGGTTAATGGAGAAAGATGGGGGGGTACCTGCAAAAAACCCTCCGATGCCTAAGTTAGCATGAGAATATTTTCGCAAGAGTTTTTAATGGGAAAGATTGCATACCTCATTTGTTATAAAACTCCCCATTTATACATGGCTAATTTCCGTTTTACATCTTGAACTTTATGGAAGATACCAATTGCCATTAACTGGCCCCTGCATGCCTCCATGCAGTAACAGTCCCTGAAATAATAGTCCCTGCATGCCTCCCTGCAGTAACTGCCCATGCAGGTATCAATTCCATAAATTTCCATCATTATGATTAATTAACCACATTGGGTGTGGATAGCCCATAGTGCAAAAGAAAAGGGTGTAAGCAGACGGGGCGCAAACATCCGCAGGGTAATTGGACTGGGGCGTAAACAGCCGGGACTACAAGATTCAAGATGGACCGAAAAGCACCGAATAACCACCACCAAAAAATCGTTACCGATTAGTCGCCGATTAATCGGCATATAGTATTAATCGATGGAGAAGATCGGCGATTGCCGTTCGCACAGGCCGCCGGGTCTGGCCGCCGGGTCTGTCCGCCGATGTAAATCCGTGACCTAACGTAATATTCCCGTATATCCCGACACTTTTAGTAACGGCGTTAAAGTTAACCGAAGATGCTGACGACGTCTAACTTAAACGGAATATTCCAGGTATATGCTGACGCCGTCGTTAACGGCGTTACGGCTACACGATTAATCGGGAATTAATCGCCGATTCCACTGTACGTCTAATCGCCGCGTAATAGCGATTAATCCCTGACGATTACCGCTGGGTGTGCTGCCGGAATTGTTCGCCGGACCTTGCCGTCGGCATTGGCCACCGGACTCGGTCGCCGGACTTGGACGTTGTCGTGACGGACTTGATTTCCGGATTGGAAATTTGTGGAGTGGCGGTCCTAATGCGGAACTTTCTAGCCCAAGTTGGGGTTTTTGCTCATGGGCTTGTGAATTGAGTGTTTGTTAGCTAGGCCTAGCTTAGTTTGTTGCCCATGGGTTTGGACATGGGGGTTCTGAAGGCCAAAACTAGCCCATTTCCTTGTGTAGAATATTAGGGGTACAAACATCGCCCCCTCTTAATCCATAACCTGTTATGGGTTAAGAAGTTCGGGTTTCCCTACGGATTTGTATTTTTCTGGAGTGTTACATGACTCGCCCCCAGAAGTATAATGATTTAGCTAGGGTGTCATACATCCTATCCCCAAATGGTTGAGGTGACATACAACTCTCCCCCAGTGTGTTTTGTATCATGCTGCTCAATGCTCACGCAGGGGTGCACTTCCCTGCTGCATGTTGCTTGCACATGGAGTGAAAAGTTGTGTTTTTCTGCTATCTTGAATTTGCACAGGGGTCCAATCCTGCTATTCAAGATGCGCGCAGAGTTTGAGTTGTGTACATCCTCACGTGCCTGGACAGATAAGAACGTTTGCCACATTTGTTGCTGTCCCGTGTGATGGGGATAAAATTGAGATAAGGTTGAAAAGCTCGAACCGCGCATTCAACCTATCCGAGAGTTATCAGTGACATTGCTGACAGTGAACTCGAACTGTATTGTTTTGTCACTTAGGGTCGACTGCGGATCCGATCATCCGTAGCATCTTATAATTAATCCGAATAACAGTGATAAAGCATGGAATATCAAAATGACGCTGAATTGAATTTCTGAATTGAAATAACAAGATAAATACCTAATGCTTCGACATCAGCTGCCTCATTAAAACCTTTGAGTGGAAAATCCAGTGGGATAAAACCATCAAAAAGGAAAAAGAGTGCAAAGACACAGGATTTGTATCTACTCCTAATAATAAAACTTCTTCAAGTGGAACAAATTCCACGGCTTCCATGGCTTTGAATCCTCCTTTCCATTGAGATTCCTCAAGTAGTAGGACCCCCGAGACGCTGGCCTATCCACTATGTATGGACCTTCCCGTTTGTTCCGAGCTTCCCACGTTTGGCTCCATCGTGGGTTCTCGGGTTTTCTTCTTGAACATATTCCCGGCTTGAATGACCGTTTCTCGACCTTGCGATCATATCCCAACTTGATTGCCTGTTGGTATCGAACTATATTCTGCAAGGCTGTTTCTCTCTGTTCTTCCAACAACTCCTTATCTAGAGCCAGTATGCTGTCATTTTTTCCAGATTTGATAGCACGGGTTTTGGTAGTCTTCAGCTGCACCTCGGTGGGTATGACTGCCTCCGTCCCATATGCCAATGTAAATGGCGAAAAGCCAGTGGATCTTTTTGGAGTTGTTCGGTAGGACCATAAGACTCCTGGGAATTCTTCGGTCCACTTTCCCTTCGCCTTCTCCAATCTTTTCTTGAGATTGTCCATAATAACACGGTTGGTCGCTTCTGCCTGCCCGTTGCTCTGAGAATAGTATGGAGAGGAGAAATTATGACGAATATTCAGGCCTTTGCAGAAATCTTTGATCACTCCGGAATCAAACTATTTCCCATTGTCTGATATTATCGCGTCTGGGATTCCAAACCTGCAGACGATATTTTCCCATATGAATCTTTTCACATCATGTCTGGTAACGTGTACCAGTGCCACTGCTTCGACCCATTTGGTGAAATAGTCGGTGGCGGCCAATATGAATCTGACGCCTACAGGTGCTTTTGGAAGTGGTCCGACGATGTCCAATCCCCACATAGAGAATGGCCAGGGACTGAAAACTGGATGCAACTCGTTGGCTGGCCTTTTCGGAATTGGAGCATGTTCTTGGCATGGCACGCATTTCTGTGCATATTCTTTAGCATCTTTCTGCATGTATGGCCAGAAATATCCCTGGGTAAGTATCCTGTGCGCGAGACTGCGCCCTCCAGAATGGCTTCCACAGATTCCCTCGTGAGCCTCTGCCAGTATTAGTTGTCCTTCCTCGGTTGATACACATCGCAGAAATGGCTCCAAAGCTACAGGTTTGCGGTATAATGCCCCTTCGATCATTGAGTATCTCCATGATTCCCTTTTCACCTTCGCGCAGCAAGTTTCTCATCTCCAGGGAGTTCGCCGGTTGTCGTCATTGGATGTAAGGTCGACGCCAGTCTGCAGTGTTTTCAGCTCGATCTCCTGAATTATCTGTCACCGGACTGTCAATATCCATATTGCTGTTGATGTTCTTAGTTTCTCCATGTGCTGATGTAACTGCCCTATCGCCCCCACTAGAATGTTCGAAAGCCAGAAAAAAATGGCTGTCGGGGATGCTAGGTAACTCTTGAAAATCTACTACAACGAATCTGGCGGTATCTGTTGGCACTGCGGAAGACAGGTATGCTAAAGCATCAGCGTGCATGTTCTCCAATCGTGGTCGCTGCCCAATAAAAAACCGGTCGAACCCATTTGCTAGATCTTTCATATGGTCCAAATACAATGCCATTCTTTCCTCCTTTGCTCTGTAGGTCCCCAGAAATTGGTTAACTACTAGCATAGAATCTGTCACCAGCTTTACGTTCTTCGCATCCAACTGTTTGATAACTTTTAAACCAATAATCGCAGCTTCATTGTTTGATGCTTGGAAACCTAGCCTGGTCTCTTTCTCGATCCTCGAACCTTCGGGAGTAAGGATTACGCATCCTACTCCAGCACCACTAACATTTGAAGACCCATCAGTAAATACGGTCCACAATGGTTCTGGTGTATCAATCTCCATTGCAGTCTCGCCCCCAGTTTGATCAGTGACTGGCTCAGTAGGTTTGAACAACTCCTCTTCTTCTTCAGCGACCGTCTCAATATCATCCACCGGAAAATCTGCTAGCAGTGCATCCAGTGCGTGTCCTTTTTCTGCAGTTCTGGTTTCGTACTTTATCTCATACGACCCCAGAAAATTTGACCATATGGCTAGTCGACTGGAATCATCAGCACGTTCCAGGATTCTCTTCAGCGGGTATTCCGAGTATACTACGATCTGCCTTCCTTGGAAATAAGGTTTGAGACGACGAGATGCATGGAACAGTGCAAGTGCTATTTTCTCAATTTTCTTGTACCGCGTTTCCTGTCGTCAATGACTTCTTTGAAAAAAGTAAACAAGTTTCTCATATGGATCCGCAATAAACAAGATTTGCACTCGTGGCGTTTCCGTTGCAGCCAGATAAACTCCGATAGGTTGTCCGGCTTTCGGTTTCACCAAAATTGGTGGGGTTGACAAATACTATTTTATCTCAGCAAAATCCGTTTCACACTCAGCCGTCCAACCGAAATTGACTGCTTTCTTCAGAACGTCAAAAAATAGCTTGAATCGATCCGACGAGCGTGAAATGAAACGGTTTAAGGATGCCAATCGCCCTGCCAGTTTCTGAACTTCTTTCTTCGTTCTAGGGGATGGCATTTCTCTGATGGCTCTGATTTGATCCGGGTTCGCCTCGATTCCTCTGTGTGTCATCAAGTATCCTAGGAATTTTCTTGATGATAGCCCGAATGAACATTTTGCTGGATTGAGCATCATACGATACTGCCTTAAGATATCGAATGTTTTTTGCAGATCAAGAGAATGCGATTCTTTTTGCTGAGATTTCACTACCATATCATCGATGTATACCTCCATCGACTTCCTGATAAGATCCTTGAACATATGGTCCACCAAGTGCTGGTAGGTTGCCCCTGCGTTCTTTAGCCCGAACGGCATTACAAAGATCTTGATAAACTCCCTGTCGTCGAACGCGGTATGCTCTTGATCATCCTCGAACAAAGGTATTTGATTGTACCCAGAAAAACCATCCATGAATGGCAGTCTTTGAAACCCCGCGGTTTTATCCACCAAATCTCTTATCATTGGTAGCGGTACGGATCACTCGGACACGCTTTATTCAAATCGGTAAAATCGATACAGATTACGAATTTTACCATTCTTCTTTGGAACGGCTACCACATTGGACAGCCATCGAGGATATTGAACAGGTCGAATAAATCCTGCTTCCCAGCAGTTTTTCGACCTCTTTGATTACTCCATCTTTTTTGCTTTGCGCCATATTCCGATTTTATGTCGAACGGACGGAAATTCTCATCGATATTTAGCTCTGTGGCAGGCTACATTCGGGTCTATCCCGGCATCTCAAAGCAAAACTCCATGCAAAAACGTCCGCATTTTCCCTTAGCAATGTAATCAAATCATCGCGTTCATGTGCCGGAAGATCTGCCCCTACGAATGTTGTCTTATGCTCCTCATCTCCAATATGGACCTCGATCAGTTTCTCGACTGTCGGCGGTTCATCTGCGTCCTCTCCCCTGTATGATTCTGGAGGGAGAGGGTTCTGTAATTGCTATTTCTTCTCGACCCGCATGATCTGGTTTCCACTGACTTCTGACTTCTTGTACTCATCCATTGCATTCTCATGACACTTATGGGCGGCCATATGATCTCCTCTAACTTTCACAACTCCGTATGGAGTAATAAACTTCAGACAATGATGATTAGATGATGTGACTGCACCGATCTCATGCAGCCAATCTCGTCCTACGATCGCGTTGTAGGGTGCTCTGCAATCCAGCAACAAGAAAGTTCCCAAGACGGACTTGTCAGCCACTGTTATCGGTATCTTCACTTTTCCGATTGCCTTTGTAACTTCGCAGCTGAAACCGATAATTGGGTTTTTATCCTCCTCGATCAGGTCATGTGGTAGATTCATAGAGGCGTAAGCTCCTGAAAACATCACACTCACCGAACTTCCAGTGTCCACTAAAATCCGGTGCACACGAAACATGCCAATCCAAGCAGTTATAACGACATCATCGTTGTGTGGAGCATATACACCTACCATGTCTGCATCAGAGAACTCGATCTTTCTGCACCCAAGATCCTTAGTTTCTTCTCCATTACCGCTGACGAAATCGATGTGATTTGTCAAGTACCATTCTTTCAACTGTCTGAGCTTTCTCCTGGTTTCGTCTTCCGATGCCCGCCTGGTCATTGAATGGATCCTGGCGTGACTGACATTAATCACACGAGCGTTAATCACATGTGCAGTACCAAAATGACCTGACCCTTTCCCAAAGTCCTTTTCACGTCTCATTGCAGTTTTCAGCGTCGATCATTCGCTGAATCTCGATCAGAAGAGCGGCGAGTTCTCGATTTTGTGACCATGGTCTTTATGGAACTTGAAGTATTTGCTCCTATCACGTTTGTCTCGTGTTTCGCTGCCGGAGGACGAGGACGGGGGGCTCAAATCCTTGTGTATTTTTTTCGTACAAATCGTAAATTGGCGTTCGGGATCGGTCATCTTTATATCGTGAAACGTACCCAGATTCGGTGCGTTCATGATTTTTCTCTCGAGCATCACCACGATCATTATCTTTGTCCGTTTGAACGGTTCTTGGATTTTTCCTTCTTCCCATCATTTGGATGATTGGAAGATCACGTTGACTTCTTCTCGGGCTTTAGAATCATCCTCCACTCGGGCGTACTCTTCAACTCGATCATATAGTTCCTCCAAAGTTTTTGGTGGTCTCTTGACCAAAGAACCGTACACACCTCTTTGATCATGCTGGTAAGCCTGTTTGTATGCTGCAATGACAACTTGGTCGTTGGCTCCATCCACGTCCGCTAACTCTTGCTTGAAACGCCTAGTGAATTGTCTGATGCTTTCCTCCTTCCGGATTCCTAGAAGGAACAATGAATGGCATCCTTTTCGATCACGTTTGTTGTACTTATAGTTAGAGCAAAAATCATCGATCAGCTTATGGTAAGTTCCGATCGACTGTGTTGGAAGCTGATTGAACCACGTTATAGCTCCTCCGGTCAGGACTGGACTCATGGAACATTTTACACATCAACTCGTCGATGTACGATCGCCACAAGGACATGGCTGTCTCATAGTGTAAAAAGTACTGATCTGGATCATCAGCTTTTTCATCGAATTCTGGTAATTTTGGGACTACAAAATTTATTGGTGGCCTAATTCTCGATATTCTTCTTGAAAGGAGCCCCGCGCTCGATGTAGCCTTTCCATCTTATCTTCTCGGGATTGTTTTTTCATCATCACTCGCTCGATCATCTTGGTCAGACGAGCTTCTGTTATTGCGTTTAGGTCTCCATCCGAGGAACTGCCTTCTTGATCATAATCCCGATCTACCGGGATATGATCACCCGATCTCCTCTTCTTTCTCCGTGGTTCAATAGGTTCTTTTCCAGCTCTACCGTGCTCCGAACGAGCATCATAATCATTCAAAAAATCTTTATCACCGCTCCAATCTCCGAACTCATCCTCATCATTTCTGTCGTGTTTTGCATGAGATGTAGTTCTGGCTGCGCTCTGCTGAGTTGCAGCTGTCTTATCCCCTGCTTTCCTGGGTCGTTTCGGCAAATCTCCTGTGACCAGCAGATTCCTGTCTCTGCGATTATTATCGATATCTTCTCTATTAAAATCTGCGACTTGCGGTCTAATTCGACCTCCAAGGCGTTGCCATACAGATCGAACCCTCTGATTTTTCAAAACACCAGCCTTAGGTGGCGGAGGATTTTCACGTTCTAGTCTCAAGATAGCATTCTCCTTCTCTAGCTCGTCCAGCCGATTGATAGTTGTTCCTCCTCTCAGATTGGGGTCGCGGTGCGGCCATCACGCATATCCCGTCGATTGCGTTTCTTTCTAGATGGGCTGCCGAACGCATATTTTCCATTTTCACGAACATCTGGGTTTTCCTCATCAACGTCAATAACTTCGTTATCGATCAGAAGTTGTCTTTCCTTTCTCCGATCCCGATCTGGAGCTCTTTCACTAAAGCGATCTCGATCCCGTCCACGATCCAGTGATCTGTTATGAGAATGACCCTGTCTGTTTCCAGTGGGTATAGCAGGTGCGGACTGAATCTCAATTTCGTTCCTTTCAATTTCGCGTCTCCTGCGCGGTTGGGAATTGCTAGTAGAATCAGATCTTCGAGAAGTCTGTCTGATTACTGCCATAGCTCGATCTAGTAAAAATACGATTTTATTTTCTCGAAACCCTTAGTCGGCGCCACTGTTTGTAAAGTAAAATCTCTTCTACCTCAAACACAGAAATTTGTATGATGTCGTTGCCGGATCGATCGTTGCTTCAATCCTCACTTGGTTTGGTTAATGGAGAAAGATGGGGGGGTACCTGCAAAAAACCCTCCGATGCCTAAGTCAACATGAGAATATTTTCGCAAGAGTTTTTAATGGGAAAGATTGCATACCTCATTTGTTATAAAACTCCCCATTTATACATGGCTAATTTCCGTTTTACATCTTGAACTTTATGGCAGATACCAATTGCCATTAAGCGCCCCCCGCATGCCTCCATGCGAGAATGAGTCCCGAAATAATAGTCCCTGCATGCCTCCCTGCAGTAACTGCCCATGCAGGTATCAATTCCAGAAATTTCCATCATTATGATTAATTAACCACATTGGGTGTGGATAGCCCATAGTGCAAAAGAAAAGGGTGTAAGCAGACGGGGCGCAAACATCCACAGGGTAATTGGACTGGGGCATAAACAGCCGGGACTACAGGATTCAAGATGGACCGAAAATCACCGAATAACCACCACCAAAAATCGTTACCGATTAATCGGCATATAGTATTAATCGATGGAGAAGATCGGCGATTGCCGTTCGCACAGGCCGCCGATGTAAATCCGTGACCTAACAGAATATTCCCGTATATCCCGACGCCGTTAGTAACGGTGTTAAAGTTAAGAAGATGCTTGACGACGTCTAACTTAAACGGAATATTCGGTATATCTTCGACACCGTTGTTAACGGGCGTTACGGCACACACGATTAATCGGGAATTAATCGCCGATTCCACCATGTACGTCTAATCGCCGCATAATAGCGATTAATCCTGATGATTACGGCTTGGGTGTCTTTGCCGGAATTGTTCGCCGGACCTTGCCGTCGGCATTGGCCACCGGACTTTGCCGTCGGACTCGGTCGCCGGACTTGGACGTTGTCGTGACGGACTTGATTTCCGGATTGGAAATTTGTGGAGTGGCGGTCCTAATGCGGAACTTTCTAGCCCAAGTTGGGGTTTTTGCTCATGGGCTTGTGAATTGAGTGTTTGTTAGCTAGGCCTAGCTTAGTTTGTTGCCCATGGGTTTGGACATGGGGGTTCTGAAGGCCAAAACTAGCCCATTTCCTTGTGTAGAATATTAGGGGTACAAAAAAATACTATCTCATGCATCACTACTTCTGAAGTCAGTCATTCTCCAATTTTCTTATCTTATGAAGTTTATGACTATTATATCTAGGTATAGTTATGTCATAGAAGTTACAATTACATTTTATTGTACATTCACAGAGGAATTATACTTTACTGCAAAAGCCTCAGATCCCATTTAAGAGTTTTCTGAAGGATGCGCTCGCAAAATTCAAGTCAAGTTCATATTTCTTACAAGGAACACCACTGAGTTTGTAGTCCCTTGCAGGTCACGTCTACAAATAACGATATGTCATTTCCGGGTAACACCGGTTGTCACTCATTCGCTATATCTGAGTATCTGTTGTTTGAATATTTTTTTGAATCTAATCAATATTACTTGAGTAATTGTTGTTAGTTCATGTAAACAATTGAGAGATTTTTTTCCCTTGATATGGTTTTTCTATAAACTGAATCAGTGAATGAGTTTTTGTTATAGGGATTGTGACGTCGTAGTACAATAAGACGCACACCATGACAGTTACTGCAAGAAAAAAGAAAGAAAGAAAAGTTGTTCCAAGGTGATTGTCCTGGGAAATCAAAAAGTGGAAGGAGAAATTTATTTTGATTCAAATGAAAAAAAAACTTATATGATTGATTAACTTTTGAAGATTAAGTAACTCGGGTTTGTTTTTCAATGACCCCAGCATGTGCCAGAATTAAGTTTCTCATGTGGATAATATGACTGTTTGAGCAATTTCCGTAAATCCTTCGTTAGCAGACTTCTTTGCTAGAATTTTCTTCTCTAAATACATTTCAGACGGGTCACTAGAGAAAAGTATCTTTACATGAAGATAAAATGGCAGTTATCAACCCCTTAGAGAAACATGGGATTTATGTCTTTGGAAGAACACAAAAAGCATCAAACGAGAACGTCATCGCATTTTACAAAATAGTAGAAACATATGAAAGGTAAAGTCAATAAGTAAAATTAGGTCATCCATCCGTAGGTGCTACCATTGTACAAGAATAAAATAAATTATTAATATCTATTTCCAACAACGGCCCGGGATAGTATAAAAAAAACACAAACACGAAAGCACACGTGCACTTCATATTGCATCGTCTGGCACCGATTAGTAGGAAAATACATGGTTTAGTACGGTAAACCCTTTGGCCATTATCATCCGAAACACCACAAGCCTTAGCATCGTTGTTGCACAAATATGACAAGCCTAAACATTCTTGGGAATATAAATCCTCATGACATTTGCGTCTTTAAGACACTTATCAGCTCCCTAATAGAGGGTGCCGCCATAATCTTCCCCATGGTTGCCCCTTTAAGTAGGCGTACATCGGCCATCCAAGAATAGTTCCTCCCATCCGGTCTTAACAACAACCAGTTGTTTTCGCAGCCTCTTATCCTTTTTGCCTATATGGCTTATAGTTACGAGACTGCACCCTAAGTTGGGGTTTTCTTCTGGCCGAGTGCATCATAGCCAAGACTTTCCAAGAATGGCCAGGGTAGGTTCATCCATCTCGGACACTCTTGGCTCAACCGTGTACCTCGGCACCTTGATCATACGTTGCACTCCTTAGGAGAGACCCTCGGTCGTCCAATTGTAAATATATATATATATATATAGTTGGAAATCCAAGGTACCTCTCCTGGATGGGCTTTCATTGACCCCAAATCTCCATGACTGAGGTTCCAGCAGCGGTATAACCTTATCCCTGAGCCATGCAGAGAGATACCCCCTTATATGACGTACTTTAGGTCTTACATTTTCCTCTTGCGAAATTTTATCCGCGAACTAGGGTGTACGCCATAAAGGTTCATCCCATTCTAATGTCTCTGCGAAATTTTATTCGCGTTTCTGCGAAATTTTTGCGTTTCTTTATTCTTTCATTTCTATCATTTCTTTCAATTCTTTGCGAGATATCTGCGCGAAATAATCATCAACTCTTTTCTTTGCGAAATTATTGAAGATCTTGCGAAGTAATCAAAGTTTAACTGTTCGAGAGACGATTATGTAGAAATTTCGCATAACAAAAATAAACTTGTGAGAAGCAAGAATTGATCCCGCGACCTGCTGCTTGAATTCATGGCTCCCAACCAACTGTGCTAGTTCTCTTGCTTGCGAAATTTCTCTGTGAAATTATCATGAACTCTCTTATGTGTGGAATACCAGCGAAATTATCAAGGATTTCGCGAATTTTTTTGCGTGTGTTGGGACTTGAACTCGCGACCATGAACTCATTAACTTCGCATATCACCAACTTTGCTGCCTCTTGCTTGCGAAATAATGAAACAATGATGCGAAATTATTCATTTTTTCACCCTCTGTAAAAAGAAAAAAACTATGCTCGCATGCGAATTCGAACCTGTGACAACAAACTCACATACTGTTCTCTAGACCAACTGTTCAAGAACCTCTCTGCGAAATTAATGCAGAACTTTTTTCCTTATTCTTTTATTCTCCAATGAAAATGAGAAGAAAATGAAAAATATGTATCTCTGCGAATTTGAACTCGTGACATATTTGTTGCTCGCGCAGCCTTGAACCATCTGTGCGAATTTCTATTTGTGATAGAAATTGCAGCGTCTTCCTCTTATTTTCTCTTCGTCCCTCCTTAATTTCTTTTACATTTGCCTTCTTCTCCTGAACATAAAAATCTTCCACCGAAACTTTGGTTTTCTTCCTTAAATTCACCACAACAACTAATTTTTTCTCTTACTCTTTTCATGTCTTTGAATTGTTGATGATGTTTACTCCCTGAAAGTGTAATTTCTTCCATGAAATTTCCATTTTTGAACCTAACTTTTTTAGATCTAGAAAAATATGAACAATAACAAATCTTCATGGAAATCTCTTGAACCAATCAAGCAACATGAAGGATAAATCCTTTACTCTCCCTATTTCTAGCGCCAAAGTGTAGTCACAGGAAATCCCACAACACACCCCTTATCATATCTTGATAACATTTTCTAGATCTAAATATAAAAATGGTAATAAAAGTGTTAAAATTATAAATGGACACAAAGATTTTTAAATGGTTAGATCAATTTGATCTACATCCATGATTCTTCACTATGATTGTTTAAATTTACAATTGATTTACATTGATAATCTCCATTATTGGGTAAAGTTCTAGATCTAGTTTTCGGGGAAGAAGATGATAAAGAAAAATACATTCTCTCTCTAAAAATATCTCTCTGTAAAATATCTCTCTCTCTTTCAAAATTGTGTCTCTCTTTTATCTCTCCTACTCTTCTCTTTATATATGTTTTTACATAATGGATGACAACTCATATACAACACATATTTCCCCTATTTTAGGATCCCTTACTATATTCTCGCTAGCTCTCTCCATAATTTTGCAGGCTCTCTCTCTCTCTCTTGCTATATTCTCTCGAGCTCAGGCTATATTCTCGCGAGATTTCTCTCTAATAACCACAAAATATTCACATCTTTCTCGTGTTTTATGATGTCGTTGTCTATTATGTCACTTCTGTAATTAATTTGCGACATTTGTAATGTGTGGTAGAAGATGACAATAGCTGTCTCACATAAACTATTAGCTTCAAAGCAATTTTCAAGCGATCGGATGATCGATACGAAACATTCCGAGTCTACATCAAATGACAGTCTCACACAAATCATGTAAGATGTTACAAGGCGATTTTCACATGATCATCTTTTGACTTTCGTCAAGAATATAAGATGAACTTGGTTAAAGCGAAGGCTTACCAATATATATTTGTAAGCGAATTAAACTCAGCTCGAAATATCAAATGTGTATAATCGAAGTCTATACAGCTATACGACTTTTGGCTCAAATATGAGATAGAGTAGATAAACTTTTGAGTGATAGCTGAGTTCAAGTTTCTACATACCTTTTGTTGATGAAGTTCCACAAGCTCCCCTTAGTATTTCTTCGTCTTTAATCGATAAACTCCATGAAGTCTAAAGCTCAACTACACTTTCTATCATAATCCGAGACTTAGCTATAAGTAGACTATAAATCAAGACTTATAGTTTTGGCAACTAAACTTGACAACAAGCTTGAGATAGCAACACTTGCGAGTTCGACCGAGCATTGTTCTAACAACAACTTTGTTAAAACTGTGATGAAAAATATGTTACTGGTCATAAGTGTAAATCCCAACAATTATTTATGGTTATTGTGGAAAAAGAATCCTCTTAAGCTGTTGAACCTACTATTCAAGAGCTACCTAATGAACAAGTAGTAGAATCTGAGATAAAAATCTATCTACGTGCCCTCATTGGTCATACGAGTGGCGATACAATATGCTTCCCTAGTTTGTTAAAGAAGCATCAAATTACTTTCCTATAAGATACAGAGAGTACCCACAGCTTCATAGATACTGAGTTAGCTACCAAATTAAAGTGTGAAATACATCCCATAGCTCACATGTTGGTCACATTAGCTAATGTAGATCAAACTACTAGCACAGGAAGGTGTAAGTAGCTTAGTTGGAAAATATAGGGCCATCAATGTGAAGGTGATTTCCATTTACTTCCTCTTGGGGGTGTGACATAGTTCTTGGAGCATATTGGTTGCGTAGTCTAGGTGATGCGGTGTTTAACTTAACAAAATTATGAATCTCCTTCCTTCACTAGGGAACTCACATCACTTTGAAAGGTATATCCTCTATACCATCCATTAAAATGATGAGTGGTAAAGCAGTCAAAAAAGTTTTCAGAAAAAATATTCATGGATTATTAGGGAAACATTTTTCCATTTCTGTTCAGCCAATAGATGACACTATACCATCACCAATTCAGGATGTACTCAATGTTTAATAAGACGTTTTTTCAAAACCATCCAACTTAACCCCACCAGAATTTTAGACCATCAAATATCACTCAAACCTAATGCTCAGCCAGTTAACTTAAGACCTTACAAATTCCCATTCATTCACAAAACTGTTGTTGAAACATTAGTTAAATAAATGCTCCATACAGGGATTATTCAAAACTATAATAGTTCATTTGCTTCTCTTATATTGCTTGTCAAAAAAGAAAGACAACTCTTGGCGTTTTTGTGTTGATTATAGAAAGTTGAATGACCTAACCAGCAAAGACAAATTTCTAATACCTGTGATTGATGAACTACTAGATGAACTACATGGATCTAATTTTGAAAAGATGAGGGTACCCAAATATACCTCAATCTAAAACTTTTACACCTATAAGTCCTTTCTCCGAAAGTGATTCTCTATGGAATGAGCCGAGACAATACAATGAATCGATTCACACTTCGTGTAATCGACTATGGATACAAGATCGATACAATACAACAACGAAGTATGATTACTTGATAATAGTTTCAGACTTAACCAAACATTATAGGATTACTATCAAGTAATTATGAATTAACGTTTGTGTATTTTACTTCTAATTATAATTGCAAAAATAGAAAAGTAAAAGACACAACAATATTTTGTTAACGAGGAAACCGCAAATGCATAAAAACTCCGGGACCTTTCCAGAATTGAATACCCTCAGAATTAAGCTGCTATATAAAATCAAACCAACTTCGTATAGTTGAGACCAAACAACTAAACCTATAGTTCACCTAGTTCCCTCAGTATCCCTGCACCTTCAACTTGTAATAAGTCACGCACTTGGAACAATTCCTTTGGTTCGTATTCCAAACATGTTTAACAAATAAACTCCTTTGTCGGGTCCGAGATCTATCTAAAAATACAACTACCAAAGTAGTTGGGTTTAGATTTTGTAATCAATATTCTTAGTCACAAAGACAATATATTGATGCCAATCTACACAACTAATCAATCAAGGTTATCACAAAGATAAACTGATTATAGTTGAATCCCTCCATACGATCAAGTTTTGTGCACACCAAAGATTATGAACCCAAAAATATTTTTTGTCTTCAAATCTTCTTAGATCTTCAATAAATACCTGCACACAAACAACTTGAATCTCTTGTGATCAATTACACACAGAACCGAGTATGTTAACGATGGATTATCACAAGACGTCTTTAGATCTACAAACAGAATTAAAGATCCCCGTCGACACTTCGATCTAGTTTGAGTGAATCTTATATTAGAAGAGAAGATTCTCAAGCATAAACAAACTAGGTGCAATCAAAGTTCAACAACCGTTAGTCAATCAAATTAATCGAAAACTAATAATAAACTGAAATTATCTAGTTACCCACCAATGGTACTCGTAGAGCTTCTCAATCCAAAAGAAGTCTTTAAAATGAGCGTTCGTAAGAGATTTCGCCTTAGGTTAGTTTCCTCTCCGAATAGACGGTTCCACCAGAACAACACAATTTGGTAGTTTCGCTGGCTCTGAGGATTAGTTTGCTCGAAATGCAAACTTCAATATTTATAGAACAAGGAAGTTTGGACACCAAGGAATTTCAAAAACATAATATTCTCAAAGATATGCAATAAATCCAAAATCGCTTTTTCATAATTCCTGGAAATGCACTGTCCAAATATTGACCGAAATCTCAGTAGAAAATATCCAATTAGTAAATGCACATTGCCAATTTTTATTTTTTTAAAGATATGCATTTAATTGCTGGAAATTAAAAGCATATAAAAACTAAAATCCTTAATTTAAAGATTCTCAATTTATTTCGATCCGGGATTCTCCTTTAGTTATTAAGGAATATCTTTGAACAATAAAAGATACGAGTTACTGCACATGTTCAAATTATGTCGATATCTTTAATTTGTAAATCCTTTTTCATATTTACAATCTTGGAACCGATTTGCCACGCTTCCAAACAAGTTTAGAATTGGTTCATCTGTCTTCCAAGGACTATGTGATTGATTATCCTATCAAATCACCATTAATGGATTTCATGGTTCTACCAAAACACAAAGGTTCGGTTCTACCTCTATATGGGTACTAGAATCGGTCACACTAGCTTTCCAAAAATTGGCTAACTAGGTACTAGGATCGGTTACCACATTATTATGGTATTTACTTGTGATCGGTTGTACAAGTCATACGATCGGTTACCAATAACTAAGACTTGTTGTACCACTTACAAGGATCGATTCCATATACTTGTGATCGGTTCCACCTATTACTAGGATCGGTTACCCAATGTTTAGAGTTGGTCATACCAATTACAAAATATCGATCATACCATCTCAGGTGATTACTTAAGATCGGTTTTACTAATAAAAGTCATACCAATACAAAAGTCAGGCATTGTGAATAGTTTTACCAATATACATAAACAAGTTATAAGCGGTTATAATAAACACACATATTGGTAATCCAAAGATTTGCAATGAATAACAATACTAATAAGCCTAGCGATTTCCCTTTCGATTCATAAAACAAGTTTATGAATTGTGTTTCCTTTAAACGAATGTAAAACATTGTTTTCTAGGACAAAATCTTCACCCATACCTATACATAATCACAATAGCATTCATATGGTTATGTCGATGTCTTATATACGAAGTTCAAAAGATAGACGCTATACTTCGTATTGTAATTCCTTAATACTATGTCTAACTAGAGTATAATCATTCACAGCTTCGTAGTTATGTTTTCAATATGCACGACTTGAAAGATATGTTAGGAATGAAACAGTTCAAGTCAAATATTACTAACCTCAAGAGGAAGGATGATATCGTCATTGTAACTCTTTACTTCTTCACATTCTTCAAGTCTTCACGTAATACTTGTAAGTCTCATATCCTAGTAACTTTCTAGCTAACCTATATGAAGTTGATTCTAGCATATAATCAAGCGACTCTTTAAATGAGTTTTGGATCACTAAAATATGACAACCAAACTTGACATACCAACGCTTGGTGGGTTCAACCGACCAATGCTCTAACATTTTTTTACCAAGATTTATTTGAGATTAGGATATGATCACCAAATCAGATTACATGCCCATGATATTCCAAAGCATGCTTTTAGAACACACCATGGACACTATGAATTTAAAGTTATTCCCTTTTTCCTAACTAATGCTCTTGCTACTTTTCAAGCATTAATGAATTATGTTTTTGGTGAATATCTTAGGAAGTTTGTTTTAGTATTTTTTGATGATATATTAGTGTATAGTGCCACACTTACTAACCATATGCAACACTTATCTATGGTTCTCTCCATGTTGAGGTAACATCAACTATTTTCCAAGTACTCAAAATGATGCTTTGCTCAATCTTCCTTGGAGTATCTTGGTCACATTATTACAGTTGAAGGCATAGCAGCTGATCCTTCCAAAATTCAAGCAATGACAGATTAGCCATTTCCCATAAATGTCAAACAACTAAGAGGGTTTCTGGGTCTAACTGGATATTACAAAAAAATTGTGAGAGGATATGGGATGATCATCAAACCCCTCACATACTTATTAAAGAACAATGTCTTCCACTGGTCTGATCCAGCCTCTCAAGCTTTTGCACAACTGAAGACTGCAATATGCTCCACACCTGTATTGGCTCTACTAGATTTTTCAAAACCTTTTATAGTAGAAGCAGATGCTTGCTCTACTGGTATATTGGTGCAGTCCTTATGCAAGAAGGAAGAATAATTTCTTTTTCCAGCCAACCACTTGGTCCAAAGAATATTGCCTTATCTACTTATGAGAAAGATCTATTAGATGTGGTTAGGGATGTCACTAAATGGAGACATTATTTATTGGGAAACAAATTTATCATCCATATAGATCAGTAGAGCATTAAGTATTTCATGAATTAGAAGATTACAACTATCCTTTAACAAAAATGGTTAATGAAATTATTGAGGTTTTGATTACATCGTACATTATAAGAAGGGCAAATAAAACACAATTGATGATGCTTTGTCTAGGCTACCTTCTTCTTACTCTACAAGCTGCAGTTGTTTGTCTTTTTCCACCCTAACTTGGTCCACTGAGGTTATTCACATCTACACCAATGATCCTATTGCTTCTCACCTCATTCCTAAAATGATAGTCAATATTGTTGTTGTCCCAAACTATACTTATATTGAAGGTGTATTGAGATATAAAGGAAGAGTCTGTATCGACACTAGCAACAACTTGAGAGAATCTATGTTGCAATCTTTGCATGCTTCTGCAATTGATGGACACTTATGCACTCAAGGGAGCTATGTGAGAGCTAAAACCTATTTCAAATGGCCAGGTCTTTAAAAGGATGTATTACTCATGGTCAGCCACTATGATATATGCCAAAGAAATAAAGTTGAATTGGCTCATCCGGATGGGTTGTTACAACCATTACAAATCAGTGTGGATTTCATTGAAGGCCTTCCCAAGTCTAACAAAAAAGATATAATCTATGCAGTAGTGGGTAAGCTAACTAAGTTTGATTACTTCATCAGCATGAGCCACCCCTTCAGTGCATTATCTGTTGCTCAAGACTTAATTACTCATGTGTTTAAACTCCATGGCCCCCCTGTAACAATAATCTCAGATAGGGATAAGGCCTTCACTAGCCACTTCTGGCATGAGTTGTTTAAAATAATGGGTACTAGTCTACATCTCAGCACATCCTACCATCCTCAAATAGATGGCCAGAATGAGAGAGTTAATTCCTTCTTAGAAATGTATCTCAGATATATGATTGGGCACAAACCAAGGAGCTGGTCCTCATGGTTACCATTGGATGAGTGGTTGTATAATACTAATTACTACACAGGCTTGAAGATGACACCTTTCAAAGCATTATATGGCTACACACCACCACACCTTGCATTCCCAACTGAAGCCACCACCTCTATTGCAGTAGTGGAAACTTATTTAAAGAACAAGGATGTTGTCTTAGATATCTTAAAGGAGTCTCTCACCAAAGATCAAGAGAGGATGAAATGGTTTATAGAAAAGAAGCGCACTGATAGGTCATTTGATGTTTGGGATTGGGTTTATCTTAAGTTTAAGCTATGCAGACAATATTTATTACAGGTCCGTCGGAATTTTAAATTATCTGCACGCTACTATGGGCCTTATCTCATATTGGAACGCATTGGATAAGTATCTTACGAACTCGACTTACATGCACGATGTCGCATACATCCTGTTTTCCACATCTCTCAGTTGAAGAATAATTTGGGGGAAGCTCACACCACAATCCCAACTCTGCCACCTGTTGATGACAAAGGAGAAATTATTCTTATTCCTGTGGCCATCCTAGACTCTCGACAGATCACCACGCATTGACATAAAGTACCTCAGTTATTGGTCCAATGGTCCCATACTTCACCAGATGATGCAACCTGGGAGGACAAAGCTCATGTTCGCGCTCAGTTTCCAAAGTTTCATCCTTAAGTTCTGTTGGTGCATTTGTCCCTTTGTTCGGCTTACTGTTTATGCATCAAGTGGAGTGTGTGTATTTGGTTGAAATATTGAAAAAATTGTGAGAAGAACCTCTATTTAGTATGGGATAAATAGAGATTTAGTCAAGAACTTGAAGTATTGGATAAGTGCAAGTTGGCTGAAATGGTATTGTGGAGAATAGTTTCCATTGTCAAGGTTGGTATTGCATTTGGGTTGTGCGAACATCTGACAGTAATCTAGTCGGCAACAAAGTAGAGGATCTAATGTGTCCAGAAACTAACAAATAAAACTTGGATCTGATATTTCAAGTGTTCGATCATTTCGTGGCAGAAAGTATCATATTTATTCCAATCTATCCAACCTCTACTGAAGACAAATCGATTTGGAAGCTAACAGAACATGTTATGTTCACTGCTTGTTCATTTCATAACCTTATGTCGGCCCAAGAAGGTGAAAACTCTACTCTCAATGATACTACTTTTCCGTGGAGAAAGTTCTGGGACATTAAACTCATGCCCCAAAAATTAAAATGTTGATTTGGAGGTTGCTTCATAATGGGGTAGGAACCCTTAGCAGAGTTAGCAAGTTCAGAGAAGGAATACTGTCATGCACCTGACTAGCCCATATCCATCTGGTGGTGCCTTAGTTAAAATAGTTAATTAGGGTTTAAGCTGTTATTTATTTAATGTACGTAGAGTTTAATTAGTGTTGAGAGTCATTAGCATGAACGGTGAGGATCAGCCTATGTGTAGGGTTGTGGAACTGTGAATTCCTTAGGTTTCAAGTTTCTGTTACAAAGACTCGTGAACTTTGTTGTCCTTCTTCAAGAATGAATTAAAGAAAGATGAGCTGCGTCTAGTGTGGCTGCAGTGAAGTTATTGTAGATCTAAGATTAAGTCCCTCTCAATTTCTGTGTTCGTACCTGAGTCTGTCACAAGTACCAACCGAATATCAGTTTTACGGTACAGAAGACGAAACCATTGTTCATTTATTTATACATTTTCATATGGCAAAAGCTATCTTATTTGGCTCCCCATTATCCTTCTAAGCTAACGATAATCATTTATTGACAGTAAAACAATAATTTTTTTTTTTTTTGGAAAACTTAGGCACAGCCTAAGGAATGATATTGATATCATTGCTAGCGGTGTCCTGGTTTAGGCAAACCTCAGACCCACTGCCCAAGTTCTTACAGTAAATAGCCAAGTTTAAAGCTTGGAGGTTTTGAGTTCTTTTAAGAATCTTAAGACCTATTAAAAGAAAAGTTACAGGATTGATGTGTATGTAGGACCAGAATATCGCCTCAATTATATTCACGAGAGATTAACGACACTTTTGCGAGCGTCACCGAAAGCTCTTCAACAACACTTTGCGAGTGTCAGAGAATAATTCTAGGCAGGAAATGAAGATTTTGTGGGTATAGAAGAGTCTCGCGAGCACGATAGCAGATCTCGTGAGGAGCATAGCAGAGCCTGCGAGGAGCATAGCAGAGCCTGCAAGGAGCATAGCAGAAATCCTAAAAATTGGGAAAGATGAGTTGAATGTGAGCTGTCACCCACTATGAAGATACCTATATAAAGAGAAGAGCAGGAGAGAGAAAAGGGAGGAGACAATTTTAGAAGAGAGAAAGATATTTTGCAGAGAAATATTAGGAGAGAGAATGTATTTTTCTTTATCATCTTCTTCCCCAAAACTAGATTTAGAACTCCATTAATGGAGATTATCAAGGTAAATCAAATGTAAACTTAAACGATTATAGAGAATCATGGATGTAGATCATATTGATCGAAACATGTAAAAAATCTTGATGTCAGTTTATAATTTTAGCAATTTTACTACCATTTTTATATGTAGATCTAGAAATTAATATCAAGATATGATAAGGGGTGTGTTGTAGGATTTCCTGCAACTATATTTTGGCGCTAGAAACACTACATACTTGTAAAATTGAAGAAGATTCAAAGAAATTGGCTATCATTAGAATTTGATCTCACTGGATTTAAAAACTTCAAGATCAAATATGGAAGCTACAACGAAAACTCATGATTATACAACAAATAGAGAGAAGGAGATATATTAAGAGGCGGCTGAAGAAAAGACCAGCAAAAATTATGTCAACAAATCATCAAAAAGGACAAATTTTTTCTCACTTTTCTTATTCTTTGTTTCATTTTTCGGATCTGAGAATTTCAAAACAAAAACTGGAAAGTAGATTTTTTATAAAACCTAAACTTTGCTTTTTGTAGAAATTTGATTTATTGAGGAAGTCTTGAATCTAAAAATGTTTTTTTTACGAATTTGTATTAACCAAACCTCGTTTTACAAATCTGTTTAATGAATCTCTAAAAATGTCAAATTTTGAGATTTTCTGTTGATTAGAGATTTACATTTCGTAAGAAAGTTTTCATTCTTCGTAGGGAGAAATCTAATGAATTTGGATCAATTAATTGTTCAAACAGGACAAATTCTTTCTTATCTTATTAAATTATATGTTCATAGTATAGATCTGGAAGATTTTGAATTTTAGATTATTAATCTTTATTTTTCACAAAAATTTCTGTTTAGTTGATATTTTGAATTCAAAAGAGTTTTGATCATAAATTTACGTCCATAAACCTTGAATTTAATCATAATTTTGACAACTAATGTGAACATGATTTTTGTGATTGAATTCAAAGATGAAGAAATCAAAAGATCCTGTGAAATTTCTCTTTTGCGATAAGATACATCCACCAACTTATCAACATACAACGTCAGCAAATAAATGGATTAACCCAACACCAACATTTTAACAGAAAAATTTAGATTCCAACGGAGGAAAAAGCACAAAGTACAAAGACAACACAATGGATAAAAGAAGAAGACTAATGATTTATTCACCAAGTACTCCATCAACAATCGCGAAGAAATCAAATGAAGTTACACCAACAAATAATTCTACAGGAAAAAATCTCTTCTCTTTTCTAATTTCAAAAAAAAAAAAAAAAAAAACGTACTTTTCAAGTTATGCGATTTTAAAAATAAAATAAATTGATGATTATCCTTGTTTTCAATTTTATGAAGTTGATATAAAACTTGCATTACTCATAGTGATTGCTCGCAGGGAATGAACTCTCGCAAGAAAGAAAGATAAAATAGCATGGCTAGAAATGAGAATAGAAAGGGCCAAAGAGAAAGCTTATACAAAGGACAACTAAAAAGAATAAGTCACATGAATCTCTCCACTCTTTCACAAGTTGAAGACAGTACAGTTAGTAAAACTAGAAGCATACAAGTTTAAGGTCGCGGGATCAATTGTTGCTCCTCGCAAGTTTATTTTTATTCAGCAAGATTTGCAAGTTAGCCTTTGATTATTTCGCAGATAAATCTCGCAAGAAAGAGAACTAGCACAGTTGGTTGGGAAGCTTGAATGCAAACAGAAGGTCGCGAGATCAATTCTTGCTCCTCGCAAGTTTATTTTTATTCAGCGAGATTTGCAAGTTAGCCTCTGATTATTTCGCAGATAAATCTCGCAAGCAAGAGAACTAGCACAGTTGGTTGGGAGGCATGAATGCAAGTAGCATATCACGTGATCGAGTCTCACCGCAGCAATATTTTTTCACGATTTTTCTAAAGTTGCCTGACGAGAGGATAATAATAGTAAGATGACGATAGTATAACTTTCTATCGCAAACTGAAGCTAGCACAAATGGTCAATAGCGAAGTTAAGAAGTTCAGTATCGCAGGTTCGAGTCCCTCGCCAAGCATACTTTTTTTTTACTCATTTTTGAACTTCAAGGAGCGAAGAAATGGAATAATATATCAGAACTAGTTCTTTCTTTTGCAAGCAACAAGTATCCCAAACGGTTAGAGAAGGATTATGCAAACTAGAATACTTGGGTTCGAATCTCCCTCCTCGCAAAGAATTTTTTGCGAGGCAAAGAAAAGAGTTGGTGATTATCTCGCCAAGAATGAAGAAAGTTGACGAGAATTTCGCAAGTTAATTTCGCAAGAGAGGGTTAGAACAATTGGTATGGTGCAAGAGGAAGGTCAAGAGTTCATTTCTCATTGTTTCTCATCTCGCAAGCAAACCATATACTTCGCAAGAAACGACACCAACATAAAATCATTTAAAAAGCTAAGTACCACTTCCTTGAATACTTTACCTATAAAAAATAATTTTTTTGATTTAAGCTAGGCAATCGCAAGATTTCAAAGAAAATTTCTAAGATTTCTAATATTTTCAAAAAAAAAATTACTAGAAGCGAGGCAATCGCAAGATTTCAAAGAAGATTTCTAACATTTCTAAGATTTTTGATTTAATTTACAAAAAATATTCTATTTGCGATACAATCGCAAGATTTCAAAATTTTCAAAAGATTACAAAAAATGAAATCATCGCAAAAAATATACAGATCTCCAAAATTTTCAAAGATTTCCAAGATTATAGAAAACGAAATCATCGAAAAAATTTCTAAAATTTCAAAATTTACAAAGAGCGATACAATCGCTAGATTTCACAGATTTCTCTAGAATATTTCTTTTAAAGAAAAAGATTTTTGATTTAACAATGCGAAACAATCGCAAGATTTCAAAGAATATTTATAAAATTTCAAAAGATTTTAAAGAATATTTACTTCAAATATGGTGTTATGAGAATGAAAGAAGAAATGACATAAATGAAAGAAGAACTCACAGAAATGAGCAAAACAAATTTTTATCAGAGCTGCGAGTGTAATCGCGATATTATTCAAGATTATATAAAGAATTGACATAAATGAAAGAATGAAGAAACGCGAATAAAATTTCGCAGAGATTAATAGAATGGGACGAACCTTTATGGCGTGCACCCTAGTTCGCGGATAACATTTCGCAAGAGGCAAATGTAAGACCTAATAGCGCGTCATATAAGGAGGTATCTCTTGACATGACTCAGGGATAAGGTTATACCGCTGCTGGAACCTAAGTTATGCAGATGTTGGGGTTAAAGAAAACCTATCCAAGAGAGAGACTTTGGATTTCCATCTTTATAAGGTTATACCCTGGTTGGACGACCGAGGATCTCTTCTAAGGAGTGCAGAGTATGACCAAGGCACCGAGGTACACGGTTGAGTCAAGGGTGCCCGGGGCGTACGAAACTACCCTGGCCATCCTTGGCAAGTCTTGGATATGATGCACTCGTCCCGGAGAAAACCCCATTTAGGGTGTAGTCTTGTAACTATAAGCCATATAGGCATAAAGGACAAGAGGCAGCGAAAATAACTGGTTGTTGGAAAATCCGGATGGGAGGAGCTAGTCTTGTATGGCCGATGTTCCCTCCTTGAAGGGGAAACCAGTGGAAAGATAAGGGCGGCACCCTCCATTAGGGAGATGATAAGTGTCTAAAGACGGCAATGTCACGGGGCTTTATGATCGCAAGAACATTTAGGCCTGTCATATTGTCGCGTGATGAAAATTATACAGAGGCAACAATCCATAAGAGAAAAAAGATAAGATGAGATCAATGGGTTTTTACATGTAAGTGTAAAGATGTCCTGCGATTTCATCGCAAAACGGCAATGTCATAAGGCTTTTTCTCGCAAGGGAGCTTAGTCTTGTCATATTGTCGCAGATAAATTGACAAAATGCGGATAAGGCAAGATCAATGGGTTTTTACATGCAAATGTGAAGATATCCTGCGATTTTGTCGCAGATACAAAAGAAAAATTGGCAAAATAAGACCTTTAACTAGGAAGGCAAAATAAGACCAATAGAATAATCTCAAACATTAACTATTTTCTTTTTAGAATGCAAGAAATATTTGTTCATCGCAAGAGAGATAGCAAGAACTATTTAGAATCTCTCGGAAATACTATTCAGAATTTCACAGAAGTATTATTCAGAGTTTCTCAAGAGGATTATCTACAATCTTGCAGCACTATTCATCGCATCACTATTCACGGTACTATTCACAACCTCACGTCGATATTTCAGAAACACTATTCATAATTTCGCAGGGTTATTCATAAACTCGCAGACACATTCACAAACTCGCAGATACATTTAGAATCTTGCAGACACATTCAGAAACTTGCAAACTCATTCAGCACATCGCAAACTATTCCAGAATTTCGCAGGAAATGTGATTATTTCGCATAATATGATTATTTTATCGCATGAGGCAGAGGAAAGACAAGAATAAATAACCAATTCGTTCATTTAACATTTTATCAAGGATTCTACCTTCATAGATAAAAAACAGAGGCAACTATGGGTTACCAAGAAAACACTTTATGTTCTTTATCTTCTCGGCAAGAATCATTTCCAAAATGGACAGGGATTTTCACCAAAAATTAAGTAATAATTTCGCATGAACAGAGGCAATACTTATGATTTTCATTCAAGGAAGGATACTTCTTATATTTTGGGGATTGAGTACTTCTTATATTTCTTCAAGGATACTTCATACTTCGAATACTTCAAGAGTTAATATTTCTTATTTACTTAGCAAAGATATGGAACTTCACAAAATAATAGAGGCAAATACGTACTTTTTAAGTCTGGTATTCTTTCGCTCGTTCCTTCATCAACAACAGATTTTTTCTTAAAGATTAATTTTCAAGCAATATTCAAGAAAAAATAGGCAAGATGTAGGACCAGAATATCGCCTCAATTATATTCACGATAGATTAACGACACTTCTGCGAGCGTCACCGAAAGCTCTTCAACAACACTTTGCGAGTGTTAGAGAATAATTCAAGGCAGGAAATGAAGATTTTGTGGGTATAGAAGAGTCTCGCGAGCACGATAGCAGATCTCGCGAGCACGATAGAAGATCTCGTGAGGAGCATAGCAGAGCCTGCGAGGAGCATAGCAGAGCCTACAAGGAGCATAGCAGAAATCCTAAAAATTGGGAAAGATGAGTTGAATGTGAGCTGTCACCCACTATGAAGATACCTATATAAAGAGAAGAGCAGGAGAGAGAAAAGGGAGGAGACAATTTTAGAAGAGAGAAATATATTTTGCAGAGAAATATTAGGAGAGAGAATGTATTTTTCTTTATCATTTTCTTCCCCAAAACTAGATTTAGAACTCCATTAATAGAGATTATCAAGGTAAATCAAATGTAAACTTAAACGATTATAGAGAATCATGGATGTAGATCATATTGATCGAACCATGTAAAAAATCTTGATGTCCGTTTATAATTTTAGCAATTTTACTACCATTTTTATATGTAGATCTAGAAATTAATATCAAGATATGATAAGGGGTGTGTTGTAGGATTTCCTGCAACTACATTTTGGCGCTAGAAACACTACATACTTGTAAAATTGAAGAAGATTCAAAGAAATTGGCTATTATTAGAATTTGATCTCACTGGATTTAAAAACTTCAAGATCAAATATGGAAGCTACAACGAAAACTCATGATTATACAACAAATAGAGAGAAGGAGATATATTAAGAGGCGGCTGAAGAAAAGACCAGCAAAAATTATGTCAACAAATCATCAAAAAGGACAAATTTTTTCTCACTTTTCTTATTCTTTGTTTCATTTTTCGGATCTGAGAATTTCAAAACAAAAACTGGAAAGTAGATTTTTTATAAAACCTAAACTTTGCTTTTTGTAGAAATTTGATTTATTGAGGAAGTCTTGAATCTAAAAATGTTTTTGTTACGAATTTGTATTAACCAAACCTCGTTTTACAAATCTGTTTAATGAATCTCTAAAAATGTCAAATTTTGAGATTTTCTGTTGATTAGAGATTTACATTTCGTAAAAAAGTTTTCATTCTTCGTAGGGAGAAATCTAATGAATTTGGATCAATTAATTGTTCAAACAGGACAAATTCTTTCTTATCTTATTAAATTATATGTTCATAGTATAGATCTGGAAGATTTTGAATTTTAGATTATTAATCTTTGTTTTTCACAAAAATTGTTGTTTAGTTGATATTTTGAATTCAAAAGAGTTTTGATCATAAATTTACGTCCATAAACCTTGAATTTAATCATAATTTTGACAACTAATGTGAACATGATTTTTGTGATTGAAGTCAAAGATGAAGGAATCAAAAGATCCTGTGAAATTTCTCTTTTGCGATAAGATACATCCACCAACTTATCAACATACAACGTCAGCAAATAAATGGATTAACCCAACACCAACATTTTAACAGAAAAATTTAGATTCCAACGGAGGAAAAAGCACAAAGTACAAAGACAGCACAGTGGATAAAAGAAGAATACTAATGATTTATTCACCAAGTACTCCATCAACAATCGCGAAGAAATCAAATGAAGTTACACCAACAAATAATTCTACAGGACAAAATCTCTTCTCTTTTCTAATTTCAAAAAAAAAAAAAAAAAAAAAAAACGTACTTTTCAAGTTATGCGATTTTAAAAATAAAATAAATTGATGATTATCCTTGTTTTCAATTTTATGAAGTTGATATAAAACTTCCATTACTCATAGTGATTGCTCGCAGGGAATGAACTCTCGCAAGAAAGAAAGATAAAATAGCATGGCTAGAAATGAGAATAGAAAGGGCCAAAGAGAAAGCTTATACAAAGGACAACTAAAAAGAATAAGTCACATGAATCTCTCCACTCTTTCACAAGTTGAAGACAGTACAGTTAGTAAAACCAAAAGCATACAAGTTTAAGGTCGCGGGATCAATTGTTGCTCCTCGCAAGTTTATTTTTATTCAGCAAGATTTGCAAGTTAGCCTTTGATTATTTCGCAGATAAATCTCGCAAGAAAGAGAACTAGCACAGTTGGTTGGGAAGATTGAATGCAAACAGAAGGTCGCGAGATCAATTCTTGCTCCTCGCAAGTTTATTTTTATTCAACGAGATTTGCAAGTTAGCCTCTGATTATTTCGCAGATAAATCTCGCAAGCAAGAGAACTAGCACAGTTGGTTGGGAGGCATGAATGCAAGTAGCATATCACGTGATCAAGTCTCACCGCAGAAATATTTTTTCACGATTTTTCTAAAGTTGCCTGACGAGAGGATAATAATAGTAATATCACGATAGTATAACTTTCTATCGCAAACAAAAGCTAGCACAAATGGTCAATAGCGAAGTTAAGAAGTTCAGTATCGCAGGTTCGAGTCCCACGCCAAGCATACTTTTTTTTTACTCATTTTTGAACTTCAAGGAGCGAAGAAATGGAATAATATATCAGAACTAGGTCTTTCTTTTGCAAGCAACAAGTATCCCAAACGGTTAGAGAAGGATTATGCAAACTAGAAGACTTGGGTTCGAATCTCCCTCCTCGCAAAGAATTTTTTGCAAGGCAAAGAAAAGAGTTGGTGATTATCTCGCCAAGAATGAAGAAATTTGACGAGAATTTCGCAAGTTAATTTCACAAGAGAGGGTTAGAACAATTGGTATGGTGCAAGAGGAAGGTCAAGAGTTCATTTCTCATTGTTTCTCATCTCGCAAGCAAACCATATACTTCGCAAGAAACGACAGCAACATAAAATCATATAAAAACCTAAGTATCACTTCCTTGAATATTTTACCTACAAAAAATAATTTTTTTGATTTAAGCTAGGCAATCGCAAGATTTTAAAGAAAATTTCTAAGATTTCTAATATTTTCAAAAAAAAAATTACTAGAAGCGAGGCAATCACAAGATTTCAAATAAGATTTCTAAGATTTTTGATTTAATTTACAAAAAATATTCTATTTGCGATACAATCGCAAGATTTCAAAATTTTCAAAAGATTACAAAAAATGAAATCATCGCAAAAAATATACAGATCTCCTAAATTTTCAAAGATTTCCAAGATTATAGAAAACGAAATCATCGCAAAAATTTCTAAAATTTCAAAATTTACAAAGAGCGATACAATCGCAAGATTTCACAGATTTCTCTAGAATATTGCTTTTGCAGAAAAAGATTTTTGATTTAACAATGCGAAACAATCGCAAGATTTCAAAGAATATTTATAAAATTTCAAAAGATTTTAAAGAATATTTACTTCAAATATGGTGTTATGAGAATGAAAGAAGAAATGACAGAAATGAAAGAAGAACTCACAGAAATGAGCAAAACAAATTTTTATCAGAGCTGCGAGTTTAATCGCGATATTATTCAAGATTGTATAAAGAATTGACAGAAATGAAAGAATGAAGAGACGCGAATAAAATTTCGCAGAGATTAATAGAATGGGACGAACCTTTATGGCGTGCACCCTAGTTCGCGGATAAAATTTCGCAAGAGGCAAATGTAAGACCTAATAGCGCGCCATATAAGGGGGTATCTCTTGACATGACTCAGGGATAAGGTTATACCGCTGCTGGAACCTGAGTTATGCAGATGTTGGGGTTAAAGAAAACCTATCCAAGAGAGAGACTTTGGATTTCCATATTTATAAGGTTATACCCTGGTTGGACGACCGAGGATCTCTTCTAAGGAGTGCAGAGTATGACCAAGGCACCGAGATACACAGTTGAGTCAAGGGTGCCCGGGGCGTACGAAAATACCCTGGCCATCCTTGGAAAGTCTTGGCTATGATGCACTCGTCCCAGAGAAAACCCCATTTAGGGTGCAGTCTTGTAACTATAAGCCATATAGGCATAAAGGACAAGAGGCAGCGAAAATAACTGGTTGTTGGCAAATCCGGATGGGAGGAGCTAGTCTTGTATAGCCGATGTTCCCTCCTTGAAGGGGCAACCAGTGGAAAGATAAGGGCGGCACCCTCCATTAGGGAGATGATAAGTGTCTAAAGACAGCAATGTCACGGGGCTTTATGATCGCAAGAACATTTAGGCCTGTCATATTGTCGCGTGATGAAAATTATACAGAGGCAACAATCCATAAGATAAAAAAGATAAGATGAGATCAATGGGTTTTTACATGTAAGTGTAAAGATGTCCTGCGATTTCATCGCAAAACGGCAATGTCATAAGGCTTTGTTCTCGCAAGGGAGCTTAGTCTTGTCATATTGTCGCAGATAAATTGACAAAATGCGGATAAGGCAAGATCAATGGGTTTTTACATGCAAATGTGAAGATATCCTGCGATTTTGTCGCAGATACAAAAGAAAAATTGGCAAAATAAGACCTTTAACTAGGAAGGCAAAATAAGACCAATAGAATAATCTCAAACATTAACTATTTTCTTTTTAGAATGCAGGAAATATTTGTTCATCCCAAGAGAGATAGCAAGTACTATTTAGAATCTCTCAGAAATACTATTCAGAATTTCACAGAAGTATTATTCAGAGTTTCTCAAGAGGATTATCTACAATCTTGCATCACTATTCATCGCATCACTATTCACGGCACTATTCACAACCTTAGGTCGATATTTCAGAAACATTATTCATAATTTCGCAGGGTTATTCATAAACTCGCAGACACATTCAGAAACTCGCAGATACATTTAGAATCTTTCAGACACATTCAGAAACTTGCAAACTCATTCAGCACATCGCAAACTATTCCAGAATTTCGCAGGAAATGTGATTATTTTATCGCATGAGGCAGAGGCAAGACAAGAATAAATAACCAATTCGTTCATTTAACATTTTCTCAAGGATTCTACCTTCATAGAGAAAAAACAGAGGCAACTATGGGTTACCAAGAAAACACTTTATGTTCTTTATCTTCTCGGCAAGAATCATTTCCAAAATGGACAGGGATTTTCACCAAAAATTAAGTAATAATTTCGCATGAACAGAGGCAATACTTATGATTTTCATTCAAGGACGGATACTTCTTATATTTTGGGGATTGAGTACTTCTTATATTTCTTCAAGGATACTTCATACTTTGAATACTTCAAGAGTTAATATTTCTTATTTACTTAGCAAAGATATGGAACTTCACAAAATAATAGAGGCAAATACGTACCTTTTAAGTCTGGTATTCTTTCGCTCGTTCCTTCATCAACAACATATTTTTTCTTAAAGATTAATTTTCAAGCAATATTCAAGAAAAAAGAGGCAAGATGTAGGACCAGAATATCGCCACAATTATATTCAAGATAGATTAACAACACTTCTGCGAGCGTCAACGAAAGCTCTTCAACAACACTTTGCGAGTGTCAGAGAATAATTCAAGGCAGGAAATGAAGATTTTGTGGGTATAGAAGAGTCTCGCGATCACGATAGCATATCTCGCGGGTACGATAGAAGATCTCGCGAGCACGATAGCAGATCTCGCGAGGAGCATAGCAGAAATCCTAAAAATTGGGAAAGATAAGTTGAATGTGAGCTGTCACCCACTATGAAGATACCTATATAAAGAGAAGAGTATGAGAGAGAAAAGGGAGGAGACAATTTTAGAAGAGAGAGAGATATTTTGCAGAGAAATATTAGGAGAGAGAATGTATTATTTTTTTTATCATCTTCTTCCCCAAAACTAGATTTAGAACTCCATTAATGGAGATTATCAAGGTAAATCAAATGTAAACTTAAATGATTATAGTGAAGAATCATGGATGTAGATCATATTGATCGAACCATGTAAAAAATCTTGGTGTCCGTTTATAATTTTAGCAATTTGACTACCATTTTTATATGTAGATCTAGAAATTAATATCAAGATATGATAAGGGGTGTGTTGTAGGATTTCCTGCAACTACAATATAGGATATTTTCTTCATTCAATATTTGTTTGTCCCTGTGGTAAGTCCTACTGAATCTCCCTTTGATTGCTTGTAGATAGAGTATGTTGAAATGTTCCAAAATGTCAGTGGTTTCAGCTTGTATAACAATATTTGTATGCTGCTTTTCCTCTGCCCATCCAAAAGATAGTTCTGCTCCTCCTGTGGATCCTTTTGTCCATCCTTGAGTTGAGTGTCCTCTGCTATCAACCAAGTTTCCTGCAAAATCAGTGATATTTAGAAAGCAGAGAAAAATTGAGAGGTATTAGGGTCCTTGATTGTGCAGATTTTGATTATGAAACCATAATTCTGCAGGTGTTGTTGGACCCCAATATTTATTCCAGCAGTTGGAATATGGTACTCAGTGTCATTAAAAAAATCCTGAGAGTTCAGAGCATGGTGAGGTAGATTGTGGATTCTATTATAATCACACAGATTGTGTTGAATGTTGAGAGTGGTAGCTTTAGCATTGGAAACAATGCTTTGGAATACTAGATCACATCTAGCTTTCCAAATATGCCAACATGTAGTAGCATAGATGAAGATATTATCAGTGTTGCTATAATTTTGGAACAACTCATTAAACCACCCTATGAAAGGTGTATGATGATCAAAGATACTATGATTTACCCCTATCATTTGCTGCCAGACAGCAGTTGCAGATGGACAATTTAGAAACATATGATTCATTGTTTCCTCCCCAGAGTTGCAGATTTTGCATATGGGGTCAATGTAATGGATAATACTTGCAGTTTTAGCATTTGTTGGGAGAATTTCATGGGAACATTTCCAAAGAAAGATCTTGATAGCTGTAGCTACTTCCAACTTCCAAATGGCATCCCAATTCCTTGTTGCTTGGTCATTTCTATATAAATTCTCAATTTTAGCTGTGTAAAGAGCCTTAACTAAGAATTTTCCACTGTTGTTAATATTCCAGTGAATAATGTATTCCTCCCTTGAATGGATGGATAAAGTAGTAATAGTTTGAACAATGTCAGGAGTAAAGAGTTGTTGGATGAGTTGTATGTTACAGTCTTTCTAATCTGTCATTAGATGAGCCACCATCTGAATATTATTTGGGAAGTTGACAGGTTTGGTATCCATATGTCTTCCCATATGTTGAGTTTTTTACCATTACCTATTCTCCAATTACAATGTTTCTGAATGTTCTGAATACCTTCTAAAACATCTTTCCATATCCAGGAATCTCCATCTTTATCATTGGTGTTCATGTTTAGAACATTTCTTCCCAGTAGGTATTCTGCATCCATCAGTTGGTACCAAAGAGAGTATTTGTCTTGTTCCAATCTCCAACCTATCTTTGTTGTCATAGCACTATTGAATAATTACATATTCATGAAGCCTAACCCACCCAGATCTTTTGGCTTGCATAAAGCTGTCCAAGCCTTTGGGTAGAATCCAGATGGATTCTCCAGATTGTTTCCCCAGAAGAAGTCTCTTTGTATCTTGTTCATGTCTTGACAGGTTTGCTTAGGTATTCTGAAACAATTCATTTGGTAAATTCTTGCTGTAGAGGTGACATATTTGATTATAACTTCTCTTCCAGCTGGATTTAATGGGGAGTTTTTCCAGTTGGACATATTTATCTTCATATTGTCCACTCCTGGTCTAAAACATTGTATTTTGCTTCTGTGGGTAAACAAAGGTGAGCCAAGATATTTGTGATTCTCAGGCAGATCTTGAACTTCTAAGACCTTGCAGATATTAGGTATGATGGTTGAATCAGTGTCTTTGCTGAAGAAAACACCAGATTTGCGGAAGTTGTTGAGTTGGCCAGAAGTGGCTCCAAATATATTGAGAATATCCTTTAAGTTATGAGCTTCAGTAGCGTTGGATTTATAAAAAACCATGCAATAATCAGCAAAAAGGAGGTGTGTTATTGAAGGAGCATTCTTACAAATTTTTGTACCTGATATAATGCCTAAGTCTTCCGCATGAGATAAGGTCCTAGACAAAGCTTCCATACAGAACATAAAGAGATATGGAGATAAGGGGTCTCCTTGTCTAAGACCTCTAGAGGGATTAAAGAAGTTATCAGGGGAGCCATTAATCAACACAACAAAAGTAGTGGTGGTTATACATTGCATAATCTTGTTGCACCACTCAGAGTTGAAGCCATTTTTTCCATAATATTCTGAAGAAAGTTCCAGTCCACTCTATCAAAACCCTTGGCCATGTCTATCTTGATTACCATATTACCTTTATTACCTCTGAGACCTCTTCTATTTCTCATGTAGTGTATAACTTCATGAGGAATAGCTATGTTATCAGTTATTTGTCTCCCAGGGATAAAATCAGATTGGAAGGGGGATATGATTTTGTGTAGATAAGGTTTCATTATTTGGTCTAGGATCTTTAAAATGATCTTATAGGTAGTGTTGCACAGGCTGATGGGTCTGAAATGGCTGGGGTTTGAAGGATTGTCAATTTTGGGTATCAAGGTTATGAATGTTGAGTTCATTTCTTTTAGCAGATGTCCAGACTTGAAGAAGTGTTTGACAATTTTAACAAAATCTTCTCCAACAATATCCCAGTTGGCTAGGAAGAAATTTGGTGGGAAACCATCAGGGCCTGGATCTTTATCTTTGGCTATACTGAAAAAGATGGCCTTTACTTCATGATCTTCAGGAATTCTATTGAGCATGTTGTTGTCAGCTTCAGAAATGGTTATTGGAATGAGATTGATGATTTCAGGGTTTATCTTAGATGATTTAGTTGTAGACATTTTGGAGAAGTGGTTGGTGAAACATTGTTTAATTTCTTGGTAATCTTCAATCCATGTCCCTTCAGAGTCCTGAACAATATCAATCTTGCTCCTTCTTATTCTGGTCTTAGTAGATATGTGGAAGTAGCTGGTGTTATTGTCTCCCAATTTGATGAATTGTTCTCTGCTTTTAGTTTTCCAGACTTTTCTTCAATGTCTTTCCATTCTTTTAGAACTTGCATTGTAGTTTTATTGTTGTGCTACTGTCTTGTTTGAAGTAATTTCCTTGTAACCAGTTTAGATATTGCTTGATGTCCTCAATTTTTGTCTTTATGTTTCCATACACCTCTTTGTTCCAAGTTTTGAGCTTTTGTTTAATGTCCTTGAGATTTCTGGCAATTAAATAAGCACTACAACCAGACAGCTTCCTTTGCCAACATTCAATAATAATGTCCTTACAATCCTTGTGATCCAGCCATGGACCAAAGAACTTGAAAGGGATTTTTCTAGTGTTCTAATGGGGATTGGTGTTGAGAAGGATGGGATGGTGATCAGAACCAATGGCTAAGATATTGGTAACAATAGTGTTTGGATAGATGGTAAGCCAGGATTCAGTAGCTAGCCCTCCATCCAACCTTTGTTTAGTGAGAGCAGGACCACTTCTCTTGTTAGACCAGGTGAAAGGGAACCCAGTGTTACCCAAATTAATAAGATCCAAATCAACTATCTTGTTACTAAATATATTTTCTTCCACACTGTCCAAAGGTTGGGTACTGTACTTCATGCAGAATGATGTTGAGATCTCCAATAACCAACCAAGAATTAGAGTGTTTTGAATCAGTGTTCTCCAAGACTTTCCAATAGTTAAGTTTACCGAGAGTATTATTAGAATAGCCATAGTAACCAGTAAACATCCAAGAGAGGCCACTAGTAGGTTGGATTGTGGCATTGATGTGGTTAATTGAGGAGTCCAGGATGGAAACATCAAAACTATTTTTCCATATCAAAACTAAACCACCAGCTGTACCACTAGCCCCTCTAGGTTTGACATGCCAATAATTATGAATGTTAAGCTGTTTCATGAAATTTAAAAGTTTTCCATGTTTCTGCTTAGTTTCAGATATGAAACAAATGTCAGGATTGAATTTTTTTAGCAAGTCAGTGAGGTATTTATTAGTATGTCTCTTTCCTAGACCTTGATAATTCCAAGCAATGGTGATAAAGAATTTCCAGAAGTAAGATACAAGGGGATATTTTGATATTGGTCTCCTAGCTATGGGATCATAGTAAGATATATGATGCAACAATAATAAAAGGCATGAGAGTGATGCATGAATTTAACACTGAAAAGATTGAGAGTGATGTAGTAGTGTACCTCAGTATCTGGTGCTGTAAAATCAGATTCACCATTAGTCATATGGGGGGTTGCTTGAGTCTAATGGTTCTGCATAATTGTTAGGGAATTCCTTGAATCTTTTGATGTTGTCAGTTTCACTGGTTTCCATAGGAGTTATAACACAATTTGGTTGTTTTCTCTTATCAGAAGTTTTGGTATGAGAGTCACTAGTCAATGGTTCTTCAGTAAAAGTACAAAGTTTCTTTCTAGCTTTCCAGGCTTTCTTCTTGAATTAAGTAGTTTCTGCATCCATTCTTTCTTTGATTTGAGAAAGAGTTTGAATATTTTGGGGGGGGGGGGGATAGATTAGAAGAGACCATCAGTATCCCCTTTTTGGATGGTATTTATATTAATTATGTTGGTTGGTTTTAAACTGGATGCCTCCTTGATCTTTATTTTTATTTGAAGATGCTTGTAGTTGGTTAAATTTTTTTTTTGAGAGATCAATCCTTTTGTTTCTGATTTTGCTAACAAGGATACCAGGATGGGGAGAGTTGGAGTCAGCTCTAGAGGAGGATCCAAAGGTGAGATGTTTGGATGAGTGGGGAGAAATATTTGCAATTATCTTTTCTAGCTCTTTCTGTTTAGCATTTCTCATTTTGATTTCAAAGGCTTGAGCAACATCAGCATCAGTGTATCCTCTGTGAATGACATTTTTCCCTCTTGAACAGTTTTTTGGTAATCAGTTTTGGGAGGTGGTGATGGTTGAGGTGTTGGTAATCTTGAGTAGTTTGAGTAGTGATATTTTGAAGGTGTAGGTGGTATGAGACAGGGAGGAGATGGGTGGTCTAAAGTTCTACAGACTTTGCAGAATTTGATTCCATTAAGAGCATAAGCAAACTCAAGCCAATGGGAGATGGTTGGTGTTTCATAGGCTTCTATTCCAAACTTGTGAGGATTGGTTACATCATTGGTGAGAAGGACCTCAAGATTTTTTTTAAATCTGTCTCTTCCATAAGGTTTCTTCTCCTTCTGGTAAACTCCCATAGGCTGAAGGATATTTCAGATATCTGGTATAATATGAGTTGGAATTCTTTTGATGAGTAACCAGATCATCACTTTTGTGAAATATTCTTCATGAATTAATTCTGGACCTCCCAAAGGAATGCCAACAAGCACCATAAGTTTATCAAAAACTCCTCTAGTTCCTCCATTTCTAAGAGTTGTGTAATCATTTTCATGGGTGAGTCTGAGAATGAAGGAGTTCCTTCTTCTATTCCATATTTCCATCTCAACTCTGCCAATAAACTCCCAGTTGTTTTTGATAAAATTATTGACTCTAGAAGTTTCAAAACAAGTGTTGCTGCATAATTTTCCAATAAATCACCATTTCCAATCCATAGGTTGTTTTGTTCTGATGTTTTCAGGGTTGAGGAAAACCTTTGGATAGAGATCAGCTTCAGGCATGTTAAGAAATTTGTTCATTTGATCGACAAGGTTTTCAATTGATGGGTTTGGGGATTTTGAAGAGGATGCTATGGATTTTGAGGAAGAAGCCATGTAAGAGGGGAGAGTGAAGTAGTATAGAAGATTTATCCAACTAGTGTTTTGACCAATATCAACTGTTTTTATGTCATACCAAAGGAGATGCTGTAGTTGGGCTTTCCAGGCTTTAATTTGAAAAAGATTCTTGGAAATTTGAGAAGTAATTTTCAAGCTAGTCCAATGCAATTTTGGAATATGCTGGTCTGAAGATAGTGACTTCACCTTGTGCTTAGTGTGTTGTGGGTTTTTGTTGAAGTATATGACTAATGGAATCTGATTCAAGTACCTGCACTCAAAATATAAATAAGTGTTATTTAAAAGTTTGAGAGTTTCACCATGTCCTTTCCACTGGTACCTGCATCTGGTGGGACTGTTGTCTTCATTGATATTGATAGTGATGTATCTAGCAAGTAGTTGAAAATAAGTTACGGGTTGGGATATAGATTTGAGACTGGGTTTTAGAATGGCTTCCCCCCATCTTGACCAATCTATATCACGCATAAACTTACTCGACTAGATACACTCAGCTGAGTTTGAAAGAAGCTTAACTTGGCTTACATTGGTAGTTAGCTCAGAGTTCTTCTTGTTTTCGGTGTTGATTCGGAGTCTGCCTGTAGTAAGAAGATATGGGGGCCTCCAGTGCATAAAGATCCAGTCAGAAAGAGATTCAGATTGCTTCTGACTGGATTTGAGAATATTCCAAGTATCTATTTTCAAAACTGAGTAAATATTGCTTGGGTTTGGATTCTTGGAAATGGACCGATAAGCGTTGATACGAATCCCCAGCAAGGTCTTTTCAAGATTTCCAAGTGTGATTTTCCGCTTCCCATGCACCAATGAGAGAGTCTTGCTTGCCCTAGGCCATTGTAAGGAGTTAGTAGACTTAATTATGCCCCTAGGCGTGCAAGTCCAATCTCTAGGAAGAGAGATAAGGGTGCCAAGTTGGATGATCAGCGGTTGCGATTGAGAAACGGTTACTCTTCCCTCCTCAGTTAAAACCAAACTTTTAGAATAAACATTCAGTTTCTCTTGTCCTTCTACCAGAAGATAGTCAGACAGAACTACAAATTCCTTCTTTGCAACCACAGAACTATATAGGGATTTTCCAAGAATCTTCAAGACAAGGGTGATGAGCAGAGACAACAAGGTGGTGTTCATAGGGAAATAAAAAGACCTCAAATAATGGAGCCCCTTTATCAGGTTGATTTCCTCAATTTTCAAGATATGTTTGATTTTGGATTTTGTTGTTAAGTTGGTGAATCCATGAAACATTATTTGATTGATTAGGGTAGTGTTGAAGGTGTGCATGAACAGGACCAGGTTGGCATTCAACAACAAGGATGCACCAGGGGAAGGATCGAGAATGGTGAATTGATGGGTGTAGATGATGGGTGGGTTTTGTTTGCACTTCACTCCAAACGTGGACGATATGTTGTGAAAGAAGGTGTTGTGCTGGTGGAAGATGAAAAAGTTGTGTGTGGAGGGAAAAAGCAACTTGCTTCGGTTTTTTTTTTCTCTTTGGTAAGATACTCCTTGATTAAGTGAACTGGGTTTTTTGATTTGTTTTGAATGTGCATCTTGTGATTCTTTTTATTGTTTTGATTATGATCCAGTTGGTATTGAGAGGGTGATGCTAAGGCTCAGAAGAGAGAGAACTTAAGAGAGGAAGAGAGAGAGATGGAGTCGTACATTGTTTTCAAGAGTCAGTAAAACAATAATTAAATCATTGGTTATTGGTCAAGGATGATGAATATTATTTCTTCCAAGGTGCTTGCGTATCCTGGGCCATATTCAGAGCTAGAAATAACCTGCACTTCGAGAAGCAAAAAACCACAGATTCTGGGCATTCTAAATGAAGCTGCTCACTGATTCCAGTTATACTACATGATACTAACGTTGTGCAGAACCTACAATCCCCAATCATCCCCACTGCGAGAACTATTTCTCATGAATAAAATCCACCACCTGAAGACTTTGTGAAGATTAATGTCGACGCGGCCATATTCCAAGGTAAATCTGTTGTCGCGCAATTGCAAGAAATCACAATAGTCATGGTACGGATGATCACTATACCTTGATGACTATTATTATAGAGGCGAAATTTAAAATAATAATAGGCAAAAACTAAAAAATATAAGAAAAACACCCTGAAAATAGAGTAGAAGAAATTATCTTTTATATATTATGAACAAAAAAATTATTACAATTCACTCTTTGTTACGCTCGTAATCTCTCTAAATAAATAACCTTAAGCTATTTGCTAAGTTTGTTTTTACAATAATTAATTATCTCACAAATTTCTCTCTAGGTCATTTGGTAGTATTTTTGTCCCATCACCCTCTTCGGTTGGTGCATATCCATTCTGGCATGGGTTCAAATTTTGTTCATAATCAAACCCATGAACACCGTTTCGAGATGTTCATAACCAGCATCATAATTAAAGTGCACTGGGAATCGCCATTGATATTTCTCTCAGCCTTTTGGAGTCTGAAAATTGTGTGTTATTTAATAAGTTAATGGAAACCATTACATTAATTGAATAACTTACCAAATCTTCAAGATCAACGCTCTTATTTTGGCAGTATATAACGATAAGAATTCTCACATCCTCCCTTACTTCTATGTTAATTGCATCAAATCGACTTTCATAATTTGATGTCTCTGCCGTGTTGATTTGTACGAATTCGTTCCGGAAAACTACCACTGGTTGATATTCCCTCCGCTCCTTTTTTAATAGGCTGGTTTTGTTTTTAGAGAAAATTAAGGAAATTAAGAGAACTAATCATTGAAGGTGGTCATCATGACACTTGTCAATAAAAGAAGTGAAGTGAAATGGTCCCATGACACTTGTTAGCAAAAGAAGTAAAGTGAAATGGTCCACATGACACTTGTCAATAAAAGAAATTAAGAGAAAAGTGGTCCCAAAAAATTAAAGTACCATTTAACTTTCCCAATTAGGAAACCAACCTATTTTTTTGAAACATTTATTTATAGAAACCAGCCTATTAAAAAAGAACGAAGATAGTAATAACCAACAACTTCGTCAACAGTTATGCAAATATAAGCTTTTGTCAAATCAACATCTATATTGTTGGTAAAATTCCTCAACATCTTGAACTAAAATAAAATCATTCTATACTAAATTAAGAACGCGCAATTGGGGGATATCCAAACTAATTGGGGGATATGAGTTACTTCCCCCAACCAGGGGTGGCTGATAAGGAGTAACTTTTGAATATGAAAATACCAAAATACCCTTTCCTAATTAAAAACCTTTATGAAAAGATTGTTATGCCCTTTCCCCTAAAACAATTAAATCTAAAAACCAAATAAGTTTATCCCCCAATTTCATTTGATTGCCGGCACAGTTAGGGTTTTGATTTTTTTTTTTCTTCATCTTCTTCATTGTTCTTTGAGAAGGTTAGTGATTGCTGAAGAAGATGCAAAAGAAGAAGAAGAAGAAGAGGACGACGCGGCGAACTCGGACGATCAACCACTCGCAGTCATGGCTTCTTTGAGAAGGTTAGTGATTTTGAAATCATTTATGATTGTTTTAATCGATTTATAGCAATGGGTTTAGGTTAGAATCGCCAAACATAGCTGAAACAGTCGAGTTACACAGAGTACCGGCATTCTATCTGGGATGAATACCACGCCGGTTTTAAGTACCGGCATGTTCGATATAAATATATCCATGCCGGTAGTCAAGTGAAAAAAAAATCAAGTTTCTGGATACTTTTCATCATGTGCCGGCACAAAATTATAAGATGAATACCACGCCGGAAGTGATGAAGAACATGTCGGAAATGATGAAGACCACGCCGGAAGTGATGAAGAACATGTCGGAAATGATGAAGACCATGCCGGAAGTGATGAAATTCAATGCCGGTACTGAGTTCCGGCATGCTCGATATAAATCTTTCCATGTCGGTAGTCAAGTGAAAAAAATAATCAAGTTCCTGGATACTTTTCATCCTGTTCCGGCATAGAAATTTAAGCAAAATACTATGCCGGAACAGGTACCGGCATGCTCGAAAACTAGATTACCATGCCGGTACCTGTTCAAAACCATAAAAAATCAACATTCTTAAGATCAAAACCAGAAAAAAATCGTAACGAGAGAGAACCCCCCCGGATAGTGGCAATAATTTATGCACATTTCCAACAATGCCGGCATGGGTTTTTTGTTGAATACCATGCCGGCACCGAGCTTTTTCAGCTACAACAATGGTGGATTCAAAGACAAAAAACCAAATTTTCAACCTCTTAGCTGCAATTCTCTCATCACAATCATCTTCCATTTTCAAAAAAAAAAAGTTTCAGTCAAATTTTTTTCCCCTACTTCAACTCCTCACTCACACAAATTAAAATAAAAAATCAAACTAATTTATCCCCCAAATACTTAACATTTTTACTAATTATAATTATTCACTAATTAGGATTAGTCAGGGCTAGATTAGGAATTTAAAAAATTATTACATAGGGGGTCACCCAGAATTGCTATTGGGACACTAATTTTGTCCTCTAGCTATATCCCCCAATTAGTTTGGATATCCCCCAATTGCGGGTTCTAAATTAACTGGTGTAAATTTTTCTTGAGAACATTGATTTTGTTTTATGCAGAAGAATAACATTGGTTAGATTTTCAAGAAAAATAATCCTTTGAGATAAATGGCTCGGAAGATAGAGCTGTCAATGTCAGATAGAGGGCCTAAATCAAGTGTGAGATATTGAACTTGGAGCATCTCCGATGGAAGGATGTGATGTTCCTTTTTTTAACTGATTATGTTACTTTTCTTCCAAAACCATCTCTACGTGAACTTAAAGAGAGGATGTGAAGCTTATGTGGCAGACAGTTGGGTTTACATCCACTAACCTATTTCTGGTTTTAAAGGATTTCATAGAGGATTTAACAATGTTTTGAAAACCAGCCCAGGCATCAAACCGGGAAAAATATTGGGCCAAGGGTCATTGGTTTAACAAGTGATTCGGGTTCACTGGTCTATATAAATTGTTATCTAAATTAGTTTCCACCTGTCCTTGTTTACGTCGTTTGTCAGTGGGAACTTACAAATGTTCCAGTGTAGGAGCTAGGGTATGCCACGCACGGTTAAGCAAAAGTGACAGCTCAAGCTTTTTACATTGTTAACTACGAAAAGTTTGTCCTTGACTATTTACAATTTTCGCCACAAATCTAACCTCACTCTAACTTTAACCATCACGGGGATCTCCTGTTTCTCCTCTATCACTCACTGCCTCTCTTTCCCTGGCTTAGCCGTCAGTACTATCATTCCTATCACAAAATCGATACCTCAAGCACAACCCCTACTTTAGAAGAAACTGATGATTGATGTTCATATAAAATGTGAAAAAATCTATAAAATATGTTCACTTCTTAGGTCCTTTGTCATTGTGTTTATGTGATTGAAAAATTTGTTTGTGTATAATTTGTTACTATGAGAATCATAAAAGCAACGTCACAGAGCATCGCTGTCGATCTTTCTTGCATATTTTTCTGATCAAATTGGTAATTAGTTTCTTGTTAAGTTCAATTGTTATCATTTGCATCAAAGGAAAGGGGAAAAATTCTGTTAATTTTTTGTTTTTCTCTCTATCGGTAATCTTAAATTTGTATGGATTGTATTTTAATGTATTAAATAAGCAAGTACATAGGCAATGGAAATGTTTCAAGAGTGTTCTTTTGTTCTAGTTGCAATGGAAAATGGGCGATGCCTTAAATACAAAGAGGAGCATTATGACATTAGTTGACATAGTGGAGATAGTGGAGCATTAGTCGACATAGCGGAGGATTAGTCGACATAGTGGAGATAGTGGAGCATTAGCCGAATGTGGTCGACAATACCCCTCAAGTTGGAGCATGAATATTGGAAATTCCCAACTTGGCAAGAAGAGATTGAAATTGTTGACGACCCAAAGCTTTAGTAAGAATATCAGCAAGCTGCACAGTAGTATGAACGTACGCAGGAGCAATAGAACCTTTGAGAATCTCATCACGTACAAAATGACAATCTATTTCAATGTGTTTCGTACGTTCATGAAAGACTGGATTATTTGCAATATGTAGAGCATCTTGACTGTCACAATGAACAGATACATGCGCAGCATGCTCCACACCAAGAATCTGAAGCAAATTCATCAACCACATAATTTCACAAGTTGTTGAGGCCATGGCACGATATTCCGCTTCCGCAGAGGAGCGGGAAACGGTTCTTTGTTTCTAAGTTTTCCAAGAGATAGGAGAGTTTCCAAGGAATACAAAATAAGCAGTAAGAGAACGTCTACTAATTGGACAACTAGCCCAATCTGCATCACAATAAACATCAAGAACTAGAGTGGAATCAACACGAAGTAATATACCTTGACCGGGATGGTATTTCAAATAACGAACCACTCTCAAAGCTGCATCCCATTGAGATTTCTTTGGATGCTTCATAAATTGAGATAATATATAAACCGCATAAGAAAGCTCAAGGCGAGTAATAGTAAGATAAATTAGACGCCCCACGAGTCGTCTATAACGAGCAGGATCTGTCATAGGTGTGTCTGAAGCAAGATCTAGGCGATGATTTTCTTCCATTGGAACAATAGCCGGTTTAGAACCTATAAGACCCGTTTCAGATAAAATATCAAGAGAATATTTGCGTTGACAAAGAAAGATTCCTTTCGAAATTCTAGCTACTTCAATGCCAAGAAAATAATTCAATTTTCCCAAGTCCTTCATATGAAAACAATCGCTAAGATATGATTTTAGTTCTCGAATAGCATCGCTATTATTACCAGCAATAACAAGATCATCCACATAAACAAGAATATTCAATATCACGCCCTTTTTACGATAAAAAAATAATGAATGATCATATTTTCTTGCGGAGAAACCATATGCACACAAGTTTGTGGCTAACTTTGCATACCAACATCTAGGAGCCTGTCTCAAACCATACAGAGACTTACGTAGCCTACACACCTTGCCAGTCATGCCATTACTAAAACCGGGAGGAAGGCGCATATATACCTCTTCATCCAAATCACCATGAAGAAAAGCATTATGAACTTCCATTTGAACTAATTCCCAATTATGAATAGCGGCAACAGTCAAAAAAGTATGCACAGTAACAATTTTGACCGTAGGAGCAAAGGTCTCACTGAAATCGACTCCCTCCTGTTGATGATTACCGAAGATAACCAGTCCTGCCTTGTATTGTTCAATAGTACTATCTGAACGACGCTTGATCCAAAACACCCACATGCATCCAATAGAAAATTTTCCCGGAGGTAAGTCTTCAACTGTCCAAGTTGCATTGTCATAAAGAGCCACAATTTCTTCTTCCATCGCTTTTCTCCAGTGAGGATCATTCATTGCTTCCTTAAAGGATGTAGGCTACTTATTAGAAGAGATAACTGCAAGAAAATGTTGATGCGCAACAGAAAAAGCATTATAATTTACATAATGTGTTATAGGATACGGAGTACCTGAGGAATGGATTGGTATGTGAGAAGTGTGAGGGGGAACCAAAGTCGTGTTAGTCTTCGGCTCCATATTTTGCCATTTTACAAAATCTTTGTGTCGGATATTTTCGAATTTAGTACATTTTCCACGACCAAGATTCTCATCAACCAATTCCATATTTTCAGTACCATAACTATCATCTACCAACATATTTCTATCAGCATCTACCGGATCACTTTCATTTTGAACCAAACTTCCACTGTAAAGGTCTCCCGAAATAGACAAATTTTCAGATGTTGCTGGTAACAAAACAATGTCACTGGATAAAGGTTGGGCATCTGTATGCCCTTGTTGCGAATGTTCAGGGACTGCTGACTGTGTATCGACCTCAAAAGGGTCTCCACAGTCGGTCGAATTGTGTATGACACCAAATTCTGCTGGATATAATGAGTGAAATCGATTCATTTCATCGGGATCAGCTAGAGGGTAAACATCTTCAACAAAACTAACATCACGAGACTAAAAATAATTCCCCGTCTCAAGGTCAAATAGATGCCATCCTTTCTTCCCAAAAGGATATCCAAGAAATATTCAGCGACGACTTCGACTATCAAACTTATCACAAGGATTAATATTCTTCGCATAACACAAACATCCAAAAACTCTAAGCAGGTCGAGAGTAGAAGCACGACCATAAATCATTTCAAAAGGTGTCTTCGAGTCAAGTACACGAGAAGGAGTGCGATTAATCAGATATGCAGGAGTAAGAACACATTCACCCCAAAAATCAATAGGTAAATAAGCTTGAAAACGTAAAGCGCGAGCAACATTGAGAACATGACGATGTTTACATTCTACTCTAGCATTTTGCTGAGGTGTTTTAACCATGGATGTCTGGTGAATTATCCCATTCGTACGAAAATAAGTACCAAGACCCTTAAATTCTGTCCCATTATCGCTTCACAAAACTTTTACTCTTTTGGTGAATTGTCGATCAACTAAGGAAAAAAAAATTTATTAATAAACTTGGAACCTCGTCCTTTGTTTTCATCAAATATACCCACACACATCTAGAGAAATCATCCATAATAGTCAAAAAGTACCGAGAATTGCAAGCACGATTTACACGATAAGGACCCCAAATGTCACAATGAATTAAATCAAACAAATCATCTGCTTTGTTTTCACTTAGCAGAAAGATACTATGAGTTTGTTTAGCCCGATAACAAATATCACAAGCTTTAAAATCCAACTTGTTATTATTACTATGACAAACTGCAGGTAGTAGCTCCATTACTTGTCGAGAAGGATGGCCGAGCCGTTTATGCCATAAATATGCCATGTCTTTCCCATGAACAACATTAACACGAGTTGGTTCCCTCATCGGCAAATGATAAAGCCCCCCAATAAGCTCACCCATACCAATCTTCATCCTCAAGACAAGGTCATGTACAACACAGTAAGAGAATATAAATTGTATGCTTAACTTTCGAGAAGAGAGAAGTTGCGAAACAGAGAGCAAGTTACAAGTGAATGAAGGGACGAATAACACATTTTTCAAAACCAAAGAATCGGTTAAAGTAACTTCCCCTCTTCTTGTGGCCTTTATAGTAGCACCATTAGGCAATCCAACTTGAATATGAGTTATGGCACGAGATAAATCAAACAGATTTTCATCACAACAAACGTGATTCGAAGCACCAGTGTCAACAATACAAGTATAACCTCCCTTACTAGTTAATCGAATAGGATTGGTAAGTGAAAACATTTCACCCAAGACATCATTCACTTTGGGTGTAGTGATTGTATCAGCGGTATTCAAGCTCTGTTTTCCACGACATGTGGCTTGCGGACGCCTAGGTTCACAGCCAGGAGGATATCCATGTTTCTCCCAGCAGCGTTTCTCAAGATGTCTATGATAGCCACAAAAACTGCACTTCAAAGGTGGTCGGCCAGATTTCAGACCTTGTGGCATACTACCACGAACAACAAAGGCCATTGGAGATGTTTCCTCAGTCCTTCGTTGGGTATAAAGGTGAACCTCTTCCTCTTGTGCAATTATTGAGTACACAGAGTGAAGAGATGGCAATGGCTCGATGGATAAAATATTGGAATGTGCGTTAGCATAATAAGATTCAAGACCCATTAAAAATTCACGCACCTGATCCGTTTCATGTCCTTTTCGAAGGATTTGATTCAAACCACAGTCGCAACCAGAACAAGAGCAAGAGGGCAAAGCATCAAAGTCATTGATATCATCCCATAATTTCTTTAACCGTCCATAATAGGCCATAATCGACTCACCAGATTTTTGTTTACAAGAAGCAACATCCGATTTTAATTGAAATTTTTTAATACCGTTTCCAACAGAAAAATGTAAACGAATATCTTCCCATAACTCATATGACGTATCACGATAAGAAATAGTAGAACGAATATTCGGATCAATGGTATTAAAAATCCAGGCTACAATCATATAGTTAACCGTCCACCAATCCTCAAGATCATTAGAATCAGTTGTAGGTTTAAGTATTTTACCATTGATGAAACCGAGTTTGCGTTTTGCTCCCAACGAGACCCGAATCGCTTTAGCCCATTCTTCGTAGTTGGATCCTTTAAGAACAACGTGTGTGATGACTGTCCCTGGACCATCATTCGAAGCTAGAGCATACAAAGGATTGGAAAGACGTGAAGAAGATAATGGTGGTATGATTGGAATCTCTTCATTCAACGGTGTTCCCATTGTTACTAAAAGAAGCCAAGCTTTGATACCATAATGTATTAAATAAGCAAGGACATAGACAATGGAAATGTTTCAAGAGTGTTCTCCGTGTTTGTTCTGGTTGCAATGGAAAATGGGCGATGCCTTAAATACAAAGAGTAGCATTATGACATTAGTCGACATAGTGGAGATAGTGGAGCATTATAGTCGACATAGTGGAGCATTAGTCGAATGTGGTCGACAATATATTTTTTTGTTCATGTGTATTTTTAAGAATTATCTCCTCGTTTGAATCATATCATGATATGTTTGAATCTTAAAAATTCAGAAGAGTTACCGACTCGTTGACTCGTACAATATACGCTGAATCAGGGGTCAAACCGGCCGAGTCACCCAAATCTAAAAATATAAGCCGTTTTTTGTTGATTTTACTGGGTCACTATTAATACGGCCCGGAAAGGTGACTGGGTCACCGATTTACTGGGCTTACCGGCCGGGTCGGGCCGGTTTTCAGAACATTGGGATTTAAACAATCCAAAAGGTATTTAATTCCCTAATATTTAGGAAGAAAATTTTTTCGTGTAATATTGCTTCTTCACACTGACACATGGTTGGAGAAGAAAACTGGAACTAATTTCTAAATTGGAGGATGCATTGTTTCCACAAGCTAAACCATGACTTGCCAACACTATGTTGTATAGTTGTGGTAAGCCGTGGCTTAGCTAACCGCTGCAATCTAACAAATTTTGCTACCATATGGTTGATCATGGCTAGAGTGTTGCCAAGAAAAGTTATGTATAAATCATGGTGTTTGCTCTTAGAACCAAGCTTTTAAAAGCAACCCGAGAATTATTTTAACTTGGCCATGTTTTTGGTGCAAATAATATTGCGAGGAGTGATTGTTAAACTGAGCGTCTGATCCCAGTTTAAACAGAGTTGGTAGAAATTCAAAGACAGATTGATCATTGGTCGATAATTGAGCATAGCAAGCGGTGTGCCTAACAACACCTACGAACATACCTGTCCCATACACACAGTGAAAAGCATTCATAAAATAATGCGTTTAATTGATTTAACCGAACTAAAGGACCCTTGATGATTTAGTTTTGTTCTTCGCCTACTATAATAGTTACCTAATAAGTTAAAAATTATTTCCGTAAAATACATAACCAGTAATTTCGTAAATACGACTAGTTCCTACATCCCAGGTATTATTGAGATTCTGTAGCAAGCAGGGGCGGAGCCAGAAATCAAAAATTGGGTGGGCACCTTATCAATTTATGCATGTTTGAGGGGGTGCAAAAGGGTTAAAATGACCAAAAATTGGATAAAAGCAGCTTGAGCTCACATTTGAGGGGATGACACCTACCTCTCCATGCCTGCCGATGAATGCCTTCATAGTGTATTTCAAGGGGCCCAACAACATTTGCTATTTTTGGGATGTAATGATCGTGCTTTAGATAACCTCAGCGTCAAGTCTATGCATCAATGGCAAATTGGTGGTGGTGCTGGTGGCTTTGCAACTACGGTGTCAGCAACGTTGCATTGAGGTGATGAAAAGGGTCATGCTGCACTTTCTTCAATCTCAATTGACCCAAATCCCCCAACATACACAAAGTGGAGCCAGTTACACAAGCAAGACAAACTTTATAAGTGGGAAACTGAAAATGTAAATCTGGGAAAGGGAGGGATTAATGAAGATGATGATGGAAGTAGGAATGAGACAGGAGGGGGTGGGGAGATGGAGATGCAGATAAAGCTGGTTGTCATTGAGATGGACGTGGGTACGCACATTGAGATGGTATTGGGGATGGAGGCGGTAACTGGCATGGAGGCTGCAATGGAGGTGGAGGCGGAGATGGAGGCAGCGGTATGCATGGGAATGGAGGTGGTAGTTGGCATGGAGGCTGCAATGGAGGTGGGGGCGGCGGCGGCGATATGCATGGGAATGGAGGTGGTAACTGGCATGGAGGCATAGGTGGAGGCAATGGCTGGGATGGGCAAGTGTGTGGAATTGGCGGCGGCAATGAAGGTGGAGGCTGTGGTATGCATGAAGGCGGGGACACACAAGGCTGCGGTGAAGGGCAAGGGCAGGAAGGCGTGGACGGGCATGGGCATGGACATGGACATGTGCATGGACATGGTGATGGCGACGGCGGTGGGCATGGTGGGCAAGGTGGCAGACATGGGCATGGAGGTGGTGCTGGACATGGAGGCGGCAAGGGAAGTGGAGGCGGCGCCGGACATGGAGGTCGAGGTATACAACATACCAAAGTATAAGAAGAATATATCGTTTTGACAACCACAATCCTTGTAAATATATCCCCTTCTTTACAAGGATGTTCCTCAATTGGGCATGATCCTTCAGGAGGAGGCGGAGGTGGTGGGGAGGGAGGAGGGGGTGGCGCCCTCGGAAGTGGTGGGGAGGGAGGAGGGGGTGGCCGTCTCGGAAGTGGTGGAGAGGGAGGAGGTGGTGGCGGCCTCGGAGGTGGTGGGGAGGGAGGTGGGGGTGGCCGTCTCGGAAGTGGTGGAGAGGGAGGAGGGGGTGGCGGCCTCGGAGGTGATGGGTAGGGAGGCGGCGGTGGCGGCCTCGGAGGTGATGGGTAGGGAGGCGGAGGTGGCGGTCTCGGAGGTGGTGGGGAGGGAGGCGGAGGTGGCGGTCTCGGAGATGGTGGAGGTGGCGGTCTCGGAGGTGGTGGGGAGGGAGGCGGGGGTGGAGGTCTCGGAGATGGAGGAGGTGGCGGTCTCGGAGGTGGTGGAGAGGGAGGCGGGGGTGGCGGTCTCGGAGGTGGTGGGGAGGGAGGTGGGGGTGGCGGTCTCGGAGGTGGGCGTATCGGGGTTATGCAAGGACGAGGTTGTATTATCTGGGGTATAAAACGTGGGATAAAAGTAAATCCACCTCTTCTTCTACATTGTGCTAAAGCTGTATCTGTAAATAGGACATGAAAATTTTTTTAGTGGAAATTGATGAATATCTCCGGAAAAATGGGATCTTTAAAAACTTCCAATTATAATGTCAAAAAGAATTTGTTTCCAACATTAAGGAAAAAAAATGAACAAAAGACTGGCGGTTTAAGATATAAAAGCTCAGAGTATCTACGAAGGACGTCGTATACGAAAGATGCTCCTTAGTGCGGCACAGAACTTTACAAGGAAAACTAAGATTACCTTGCCCATTTTCCGTAGAATAAATTTTTGTCTGCTTGCCTTGAGACTCGATAACAATAACGTTGTTTGCTGGATTACGAAGTTGTAACAAAGTAAAAAAGTTGTGCCTTAATCGACTCAAGGCTCGATGTAAAAAAGTTGAAAGCAGCACCTAAGTAAAAATTCTTAAATGTTTTTTTTTTTCAGAAGTTTTTTCATCGTTTGTAGATGTCTATGACGAACTTGTTAATGCTATAATTAAAATTTCTGAGCATAAAGAAAGAAAAAAAAATCTTAAGTGTACTTGCTCAAGTGCTTCTTAATAAACTCATGGGTACAATTGAAAACGTATGAACTGAAAATTCTAAGAAATGAAGTTTTCCAATGATTACAGTTACTAACTCGTAAACGAACAAGCTTCCTATCAAAAAGTGCGTAGAACGCACAACGAAATACATACATAGTCGAACACGAACTTCCATTAAATCAGATAAACGTAGTACCTGTGCAGAGTGAAAGCCCAATAACTATGACGAGGAGATGAATGCGTAATGAACTTCTACTGATTTCGGCCATCTTCATCATGATACTGATAAACGATGACTAGCCACTTTATGTATGTATTTGATGCCATGCATGCCAAGCTATTTATAGATGGAAAATCTTTGTACATAATTAAAGAAAAAATAAACTTAAATCTTGGCATCTTGTCATTTATGATTCAAGCAATTATATACGAAGCATCCGCAGGTTTGGGGTTTTGAATTTTGAAAATGGGAAGAAGGGAATCCCCAACAGTACATGGCTATTAATTTGGTATCCTAGATTAGATATTAGGTTTTCAGTTGATTATCGGGTTTAGTGTACATGACTTGACTTCATTCATATATTAGGATTTTCAGTGCAGCGGATGTTAAGTGCTCCATGTGCAATTCCTTAACAATGAATAGAAAATTACTCTTACCGACAAGTACATCCGGTCCTATGAATCTATGATTGACTTAAATCACGTGAGAGTAGTACTTAAAACAAATCAGACCGTTACTAAGGTTCTATCACGGTGTGAACAGCGTAATTGACGGGAAACCTAGATGCCACTCGTTTTAGTGCCTATCATAACGGTGGAATATACATGAGTTTGATTCTACTTCCTCAGTTCTCTGAATTGAACAACGAATTTTTTTATATTTTTTTTATATTTTTTTTGGTACAAGAAACGAAGAAAAAGAAAAAGCAAAAGAAACTAACACTCAGCTACATCCCAGAAGGGTAGCGATGTTATCAGGGATTTGAGTAGAAGTCCATAAAGCCTGGACGTTGTTTGATAGAGCAAACTTTGCAAGGGCATGGGCAGTTGTGTTTGCACTTTTAGGAGCGAAAAGGAAAAGAGCAGAGTTGAAGTGGGAGGATGCTTTCTTCACCTCGTCCATAGTGCTCAAAATCCTCCATTGAGACTTGTTCGCAACCTCATTCAGAGAGTTGACAACCACCTGACAGTCCCCTTCAATGATGATTTCACCAAAATTCAGCCTAGTAGCCATTTCAGCAGCCAAGAGAAATCCATCGGCTTCAGCAACCACTGGTCTGTCACATCTTCCAAGTCTTGTAGCTGCACAACAATTTCCATCACTGTCTCTAGCGACAGCAGCACTTGCATAAAGGCCATTTTTCCAAGCAGCATCCACGTTAACTTTAATGGAGAGAGGTGGAGGAGGGCACCAAGCTCGAGGGACAGCAGCAACATCTGGAGAGGTTGTTGGATCATCAACTTCAGTCTCATTTACAATCGCAAGGTTATAATAGAGGTTAAACCAGTGATGAGATACAATTAGGGTGCTTTGCACATTTGGGTTTTTGTTTTCAAATACTTTGTTGTTTCTGTTTTTCCAAATGGCCCAGCAGAGAGAGGCACCCATACAGAAAGAGTATTCATTATCATCTTCGTTTAGCCATTGTTCAACCATCTCCTGTATTGTGATTTGGTCATTTTCCTGAAGTCTCAATCAAAATGGCGATGGGAACCAGACGGCCTGAGCAAAGCTGCAGTGAAGGAGTAAGTGATTTACATCTTCAACGGCATTGTTGCAGATACTACAGTCATTTGAAACACCTTCTACAAATCTGCCAATTTTTTGGTTTACAGTTAGACCATTATGTAGAGCTCTCCATAGGAAGGTTTTTAACTTAGGTGCTACCCTTTTAATTGACCAGAATTTTCTCCAAGGGAAATTATTGTCGCAAATAGCTGAAGTTTCACCCATATTTTCTTGAAAAATCTTCTGGAAAGATTGAGATGTATAGTCTCCATGAGGGGTGAGTCTCCAGATCAGTTTATCTCTAGCATATGAATTAACTGATACTGCAAGGATTTGGCTGACTTTGTATTGATCAAAGAGTTGCTAGATTATATTCATATCCCAGTGACCAGTTGAGTTATTTATCAATTGACTCACCTTGGTTATTTCTGGTAGATTTGTGTTGATCCTGCTAGGAGTGTTTCCTGGTATGCCTTTGATTTAGCAGCCAGCGCTGTGCATGGCGTGTTGGGACGGCAAGCATGGTTGGCATATTTTAGCATGGAGATGTGGCTGGCATGGTTTGTCATTGGCATAGTGGTGCGGCTAGCATGGTTGGCATGCCTTGGCGCGGTAGGTGTGGCTGTCACGACTTGCCAATGGCACAGGGGTGCGGCTAGCATGGTTGGAAGGGTTTGACATTGGCACAATGGTGTAGCTAGCATGGTTGGCATGCCTTGGAGAGGTAGGTGTGGCTGGCATGGTTTTCCAATGGCACAGTGGTGCGGCTAGCATGGTTGGCATGCCTTGGCGCGGTAGTTGTAGATTGCATGGTTTGCCATTGGTACAGTGGTGCATGAATTAGGGTTTGGTCTATCGAAACCCTAATTAGCGTTAAATAAAAGGTACCTGGTGTTTCCTCGCAGCCATATTAAAGGGTACAATAAATGCATTCATTGGAGAAATTATTACTCGAACCCTATGACGTCACTGTCTTGACTAGGGTTTTACAATTTTAACCCTAAGCTAAAAATCACCATCAAAAGCTGGGATCCAAATAATATCGGATTTATTGGATTGATTAGTTGCATAGATCGGCATCAATATATATATAGTGTCTTGGTGATTCTATATTGTTGATTGCAAACGTTAATTCCTAAATTACTTGATAGTGATCCTATAGAGTTTGGTTAAGTTCGAACCTATCATCAAGTAATCACACTTTGATTGTTGTATTGTCTTGATCTCTTATCTATAGACAATTACATAAAGTGTGAATACTGGTTTGTTGTATTGTCCCAACTTTGTCCATAAAGAGGACTTATATGTGGTATATGTGGGCTCCCTCGTTTTTTCAATATAGAGGACTTATGGGTGGTATATGTAGGCATATGGGTGGTATTTTCCTCTTTCGATAAAGAGGGGTTATGGGTGGTATATGTGGGCCCCCTCGTATTTTCAATTGGTATCAAAGCAGTCGAACACGAAAAAATCTAACAATCTTTGTTTAGTGCGATCCAATCTATAAGAAATGAATTCGATCTCATATTAATCGATTTTGATTAACGTACTGCCAAGATTTGACGGAACAAACTATCTATGGTGAAATCTTCTGTGAAGTTTATTTTTCAATCACGAGACTTTAATACTTTGTTATCGGTCATCGATGGTTATAATCTCCCTATTTTGGGGTAAAAATTGATTCTTCTATTTTTGGTAAATTTGGGTGTGTTGATGAGAAACGAATTCAAACCCTAAACAAATTTATTGCTTATGAGTACTTTTGAGTTCGAGGGATCAATCTGTAAGACTCTGGGCTAAACCAAGAAATGGTCGTTCCAGATTCAATTTGGTCACAAAGTGATGAAGGAGAAGGGTTGATCTTAGGGAGGGAAACAAAGAAGGTGTTTGAGATCAGAATGTTGAATTATGAAGGTGTGGCTGTTTTATGACTTGTATCAGAATATGAAACTGGCTTGCAGAATGTAAGCTATCAGTTCTTGGTGTTTTCTGGATACTTGTATTGATAACACTTGTGTCTTGTCGAAACAAGTTGAATTCCTATTTATACAAGTCATTTTCGAGAACCCCTTATCTCGTAGGAAGTGGAGGTGATTAAGAAGTGGAGAATTGGAGTTATGTAAAAAATGGTGATCACCATATTTACGAGGAAAAATGGTCACACTTTCACCCACTACTCTCATTGTTGTTAACCGTCCATTCTTTCCTGACACATTCTCGTAATGGGCGCATTGCATGCCGAACGATGTAAACCGCCAGACCAATACCCCAGTGAGCATCCCCCAGTTTGTGAAATGTTTTATGTCTCGAGTAAATGGGTCAAGTCATGATTCTTGCCGTTAAAAGCAGCACATGGTGATTTTAGGTCAAAATTATTTGTAGACACAATATTTACAAAACATCGTTTACAATCGATGTATACAAAGCATTATTGTTTCAAAGCTCGTTTAAGTCAGTCGCGGAACTTAGCGTCTTAAAAATAGCATGACCGTTTTATTTTAAGGAGTTGGTATGAGCTACACACGCATCCCAAGTAGTGGTAGGTCATATCCTATAAGAGACTGGTGACTGGTAGCCATTCTAAAATCCTATCGGTATCCAGTTTAGATATAGACCGCTTAAATCGGATAGCCAAGTTGAGTGGCTGAGATGATTTGCGGCAGTTAATGACTGTTGTTGAAGTAGCGTGAATGGCCACTTTTGGGTGATCGATCGGAGGCCACATGAGCAAACTGTAGCTTGGATGATGGCTCCTCACGGAAGAGGGGTGGCCGGTGATCACAGCATCACCCTATTGGCCATCAAGAATCCGATCTAAGTCGTTAGAATAAGCTGGCAAAGATAGACGAACGCGATTGATTTCAGTAGTTGCATAATGCCGTTTGTTCGATTTAGGGTTTAGAAGCCTACGGTCAACCCTCTTTTGGCTAACCGAATCAAAGCGCTGGGCGCTGATTTGAACAGGCCGTTCAGCCATGCGCAAAGACGAGCCACTCATGAGCACGCTGACATCTCCAGGGCCTTATAAAATTAGATCTAAGCCACTCGATTCGTCTGGCGAAGATTTGTGGTCATGATCGATTTGCGACAGTAGTGTGCTGCCGCAAAGCATTTTAGGGTTTTCAAACAGCGCATTCACCTATACTTTGGGCCAGCGATTTGATGCGCTATGGTCTTGCTATGAGCAAGTCGATCGACCAAGTGTGGATATGGGTCGACGGTGAACACGTTAGGACTTATTTAATCATTTTAAGGAAGATTTAAGCCGTCCAACTATGCTAGATAACTTGGACAGTCGTGATGTTTCAGACTCATTTTATCTCTCTTCTTCAACAGAGCGAACACCTATGTTTGGGGTTAGCATTTGATGACGTTAGAGTGTGCTAGGTGGAGTCCAACTAGTTGGGGTATTAGTGGGCCCAATGGTGGTCATCCCGGTGATCTCCTAGTTCCGCTAGGAGTAGACTAGGCCTATTGAATTGTGGGGCCAAATCATGCGGCCTTGATCATTTTTTAAGACTGATATGGATAGTCTAGATTTTCCTTAAGGAATTTAAACGCGTTTGATCGCGCTAAATTCCAATTAAAAGGTGTGTGAACACGATCTCTTTGTCAGAGGGTGATGTAGCCTATGTGAGTGTTTTCATGCAGGTCTCAATATGGATACTTCGGGAGATTTATGCTACTTCGTTGCGAGTGAACATTAATCGTCATGTCATGTCAATATTGAGTGTTCAGATGAGAACATAGCATAAGAAAACACTAGGAACACTTCGGTATTAGTGAGTAATGAAACTAGGATCTTAAATACTCATTAAGCTCTATACTAGTGAACGATTTATCTAGGAGGTTGAGTTTCAATATAATGTGAAGAGAGACATAGGCACTTATCATATTCTGATATATTCTCCAAATTCCTTGTGAAATATAGATATATCAAGGTCTACTACTTCTAATGCCGGGTCAGGTAGACAAACTTTTACGGTTTTTGCCTTAAGATAAAAACCACCATCAACATTAAGTCCACTACTTAACACGTAACTGTGACACTATTACGGGGTATGCACTAGATAGTGACAGAGGAAAAAAAAAATTGAAAAGGCGAAGCAGGTAGATATTACCAGGGAAATCCAAATCGACCTTCAGCAATGAGATCGTGCGGCTAGTAGCTTTCGTAGTATCGTGTTGATAGCTTATCTATGGGGTATGGGTGCAGTGCGCTCAGTCGTCCATTCCCGTTCATGGAGAAAGAAGGAATCCTCGTCTGTTCAAACTCTAGAAACTCGATTCATATGAAAAGGGGTATCGACCCTATTCTATCTTTGTTGCTCATCCGGCTTCGTGCTTTCGTATACAGCGTTCGGCTCCTCTTCAACACTATCAGCAGCTCGATTATAAGTGTGCTAATCATCAACGAAAAGGTAAATTCTTCTTGTTTTCCTATTTTAGATATGAGTGTAATATCCATGAGTAGTTGATCAAACTCGGATATTTAGCTTGGTGTGAATGAATTTCTTTGTTAGTGGAGGTAGAGCGAGCGTCAACAGCAATAAAGAAATCTCCAATAGTTGTAATCAGCAGCAATGTGAGACATGAGAACCCAAGGTAGGTGATGTTTTATTTTTTGCGTATGTAGCCATCCAACAGTACCACCGATCTTCTCCAGAATGTGTAATAAGGTTATGACTCCAGAAGAATGAGTATCTAACCTCTCCAGTGGGTTTTAAAATTTACCAAACTCCATTGCACTCAATTGCAAGAGGCCTTGACTTTAAGTTTCTTAGTGTCTGAACTGCTGAGTTGCAATTGAAATGTCCATTAAACTCTTGAGCATTGACTGGCACGAAATTGTATTTATTCTGACTCTTTAGCTTATAGACCTATTCTTTCCTTTCTGATTGCGATGATGAAATTCTTGGAAATCTTATATGGGTGTAGATGGGGAAAACGATTTGTTGGTTTTTACTGAATTAGGAGATGACCGTACAGAGGAGACTCCTTGAACCGAGCGAAATGTTCAACCTCACACAGATGCACCGCTGCAAAGGGGGTGCTTTGAATTCGAGAGATCAATCTGTAATACCCCGGCTTAAACCAAGATAATGGCCATTCCATAGTAAATTCGATCACAAGAAAGGATGGGTTGATCTGTAGGAGGGAAGCTAAGAAATGTATGGAATCAATGGTAATCAAAGATTGTAGGTGTGTTGTGAATTTCGAATATGATAAGTTCTAAATGATTGAAATTGCTCAGTTGAGAGTAATTGCTCAGTTGAGAGTAATTGCTCAATTGATGAGTTGTTGATCTCGTATTGTCAGTGAGACGTGAGATTCTTGTTTTTGTTGTTGTTTTAATCATGATTCAGAGACTTATTTATATTGCTGAAATTGTAGACACCATGTTCCCATTAAGTGTGACAGTTGATGGAATCAAAGAGTGGGGAAATGGAAATCGTGTTTGAAACCAGATGCTCATCGTGCGGAGACTTGGTTGATTTTCCATCCACTAATTTGTTAACTCCTTCAACTGATTGCACGACTTGCTCACATTTCATCGTGTGTTTGAACACACGTGCCGTAGACCACCGGATCAAAACCCTAGTTGATATCCCCCCAAATGACACGATTGAAGTCTCGTGGTTAATTAGTCAATTGCTGACTTTGTGATTTAATAGGACGATGAGTCCATGTATTGAGTTGAACATGGTTTTGAAAAATGATCTAAAACTCATGAATTGAATGTGTCTGCTGAGACAGTGATGTGATTCTTATGTTGAGGTGAGAAAGTGTTTCTCATTAAATGAATTGTTGAATATTAATAGTTGAATCAATATTCCTTGGTTTGAGCAAATATTGCTCGTCTGATCAAGTGTCGCTCGTCTGATGAATTATTGGCAGCGTGACCAAAATAAAATATTAATTAAAATACTGGTAGTTGAATCGAGCATAATTAATAAGAATATTGATCATGAGATCTTCGTAAAGTTATTAGTGTTCGAATATAGAATTATGATCCTTGGACTCATAAACCCTAATTTGATCAATTGATGACCAATTGATGGTTTATTTGAAAATTAACCACGGAATGAAGGAGAACTGGCTTCATGGGACCGTGGGTCGACCATGAAACTCCCATATGCTCGTGTGAGCAAATACCAAGGTCTCTTTAAGAGTTGGTGATTTGTTGATGAAAGAATGATCAAATGATGGTTTAATAATTTATTCGAAAAATGCTCATCTGACCCTTAGGTGATGAAACCTAATTAATTATGAAGAGGTAAGGGATCGACCAAGGGGTCAAGAAACCAGCATTGGGTGGTCACGGGATCGAATGACGATCACTCCGCCAAATTCTGAAATTATTCTAAGAGTTTTTTTGACCCAATACGTGCAATGCGCAAATTAGGTCAAATCATGAAAATATATGGGACCGGCTCATTGTAAGACAAAATCCAACCCTGGTCGGTCAAGGTAACATGCCTTCGTCGTTGAGACGTCCGTGTCTCAGTCCTGGGAATTTTGATATTTTCTGGTGCGCGTTTGAGCGACCATTTGAGAAAATATGACAAAATTAGGGTTTTCCTGAAACTAGGAAAACTTCATGGTATGAAGAAAAACAATTATGAAATAAAGGAATGATGAAGCATGGGACCGCCGAGGCCAAGGCATGGCCGTCCGGCCAGTGACCACGGTCCCATGGTGTTTTTTTCCTTGTTTTTCCTTATTTTTTATGAATTTATGAAAATATCATGAAATAAAGGAATTTGTGGAAATTAAGGAGTTTTCCTTGAAGTGAAGGCATAGCCGTCAGGCTTGGGCCCGGTCCCACGAGTTTCCCTAATTTTTTATATATTTTTCCATGATTTGAAGGAGTTTTCCTAATTTGAGAGAAATATCATGAAATCAAGGAGTTTCATGGGATGAAGGAAATCCTAAAAATAATAATAATAAAATAAAGGGACGTATGGGACCGCCTGGAGCATGGCCGGCTGGCTGGGGCCCGGTCCCACGGGTTTCCCTAATTTTATATTATTTTTCATGTATTTTTTGAAAAATACCATGAGATGAAGGAATTTTCATGAAAATAGGGAAATAATAATAAAATAATGAGGAATAACAAGGCATGGGGCTGGCCGGGATCAAGGCATGGACGGTTGGCCAATGATCACGGCCCCATAATACTTTCCCTAAATTTATATTATTTCCTCCTTGCGAAGGAAGCACCACGGAATTGAGGAGTTTCCTCAAAACGAATGATATTTGTTCAAATGAAAGGATTTTCATCAGATCAAGGAAAATAATAAAAAATGTAATAAAATATAAAACTGGCGTGGGATTGGCCATGGCATGGTCAACCAGTCAGTAGGCCCATGCTCCCAGCGCCTTGGTCAATATTTTGATTATTTATTATTTTTTTCCTATTTTGCATAGGTTCATCGTTTTGTCGTATTTTGAAATACTCCTTCGTGCGGTGATGGTTAATGCATCGTTGCTGAATACAGTTACACCTTTTAAGACATGGCTTACTCAGAGGTAGATCTGATGCTCGTGCATTGAATATTTTTTACTAACCCATGGATTTCTACTGGGAAGAACCATGGTTTGCAGTAATGAAATATCTGCGAAAATATTTGAATATTTTCGGAAATTCTGTGGATGAATCCAAGAATTTAGGAATAATTAAATTATGGCTCTATACTAGCAGAGCAAGCTGTCTAGGAGCATTAATTATTCTGATATGATCTTGATGGAGCTTCATATCCTTTATATAGCCAGGGTAAACTCGTTGTTTGTATCCTGAAAATGTTATCGTTCTATACTAGCAGAGCAAGCGGTCAAGGAGACGTCCATCTTGTGATACTATATAGAAATAATTACTAAAGTATTAAGTATTCATGAGATATGTTGTTTTCTGGACGTGAGACTACATATCCACATGTACTCTGAGAGAAGGTATTCTCAGTCATAGGATTCGATGAGAGATCTGTGTCTCAATACTCACGTCTGACTGCTGGATCAGAGGTTCGTATAATTATGGGTTTACGATTTTAGCCTTTGTCAAAAATCCACCATCTACAATGGGCAAGATCTTCTGGAGCCGTTGATTGAAGTAGATGAGCTGAGAGGCGTTCCGTTGCCGACGTGCTGCTATCAAGTCTTCAAGTAATTCATTCCAAGCGACATCCTTTGAATCATCTTATGAATCTTGGATTATTGTATGGAATGGGATATGATGTGTAGTCCCCAGTTATACTTCTGTCTGGTCACTAGAGCTATATTTTTGATTTGGTTAGAAATACAATGCGGTCTTGTAAGGAGGTGTAGATGTGTACTAGATCCGATGGCGTGTCCGGATACGTGAAAATATCTTTGCGGCATACTTTGGAGTCTTTGATGCAGTGTACGGCTTCGTGTTGAGAACTTCCTGCGGATCGTAAAGCTTTAACAAAGATGATGCTATATCAGAAATAACCTGGTTGAGGGATGTGAAGGAATCCCTTACTGGCAGTCCCCAGGTGTAATTATCCCGAGCCTATTTTCTCTTGAAAGACGTATTTCCATTGCATTTGCTGGTAAGGTGGTTGACGAATTGATGAAAGCGACAATATTTTGGATTCGTCACTTGTTGATCAGATTCGTGTTTGATAGATTTGTATTGTAACCAAACTTTTGGAATCTCATGCACCCCTTTCATAGGAAATTGGAAATCTAGAAACACCGATTCTGATTTTGTCGGCGATGTGGAAGACATGATGCAGTTGGTATATGTGGATTGCTGAGGTATTGAAGCGGCTTCGGCCTATGAATATATCGCTGAAGAGGCTTCGGGAGAGAGAGCGTTGAAGCGGCTTTTGGATAGAGCGTTGAAGCGAATTCTTCTGGAAATAGCGTTGAAGCGGCTTCTTTCGGAGAGAGCGTTGAAGAGGCTTCAGGAGATAGTGTGCGTTGAAGCGGCTTATAGAGAGAGCGTTGAAGAGAATTCTTCTGGAGATAGCGTTGAAGTGGCTTTAGGAGAGAGAGCGTTGAAGCGGATTCTTTTGGAGAGAGCGTTGAAGCGGCTTCAGGAGAGAACGTGTGTTGAAGCGGCTTCTGGAGAGAGCATGGGTTAAAGAGGCTTCTAGATAGAGCGTTAAATCGGCTTCAGGAGAGAGCGCCAGTGAGGGCGCACTTAACCCTTGATTTCCAAAATTGAGTTCTTCCTATTCTTCTGAGGCGATATGATATGGCAAATGGGAAGACGATACACAAATATTGTTGGCCGACAAGTCGTGTTTTCTCCTCATGGGAAAGAATACCGTTTCTATTGTAACATCTCAACGCATGCAATGCTTTCTCTGGTGATTTAAAATAGGGAAGATAACAATAATGGTTAAGGATTCGACCAACCTTCAATTTGATTTTCCCTTGCAAATTACATGCTTCTTGATTTACCGTGTCTCTTGTGTTGAAGAAGTCATTTACTGACGGCGAATGAATTTCATGCTGAGCCTCAGTCCCCAGTTTACGTGGTTCTATCCTGTATGGTCGATGGGTTGACCATGATGAGGATATCACCATCTTGCATCCATATTGATGACTATGTACCAAACAGGTTAGCTGGAGCTTGGATGGCTACGATCAAGATCCTTGACAGGGACGTGTGATGACTACAGGAACAAATTTTGGCAGTGACAAGTGGTGGTTACGGCCATGGATCTTGAAAATAAAGAGCATCTACTACGAGCACGAACCTTGGTCAACCACGATCATGAACACGGACGGGCTTTGATAAATCACGTATGTGAGTTTATTCTACTTCTTTATTTCTGGTGAACCAGTTCCTCCCTGATTTCCTACGTACGGAACCTCGCCAATTGTTGCTTGCATGAATGCTCCATCATAGTCTGTACGGTTTAGTGGACGGAGTCCCCAGAAACTACACAACTCCTGACCAGAAGAGGATCTCTGTGCACTCCTTCAATGCTTAGTTGAAATTCTCCTGCATCCATATTCTCTTTGAAAATGCGCTTCAATTTGTTGCAATCGCTGGTGGGGTAATGGACGAACCTATGGTAACGATAATATTTTGGATTTGCCATTTCTTCTTCGGTTGGAGAACGTCTAGTATAAGGTATCTTGATGACTCCATCTTGAATCCACGCTTCTAGGATTTCGATTACCTCTTTAATTGTACACGGGAAAATTAGAGAAGTCTCTCCAGTTTCTTATTGTTGTACACGCGTCTTAGTCGCAGCTTTCCGGGTTTGAGTTGTCTGCTGCGCTAGTGCCGCACGTTTGGGTTGTCGATAGCCGTTCCCCATATTCATTCTCTTTCCACTCTCACTAGCGATTGTCTGGAGGTTGGATATTTTATTGGAATGACGCTTGCTTTCCTGAACATCTTTACGAGTTTCTTCATTCTGGGACGGCTCGGACCGACTAAGTAAAGCAGTAGCGGATCTCTTAGCAGCTTCTGATGCAATATGGTAATTGATATTTTTCAGGAAGGACGCACATAATGAAATCACTTTTTTATTGCGAGGACTCTGATGAGAACGTGATAAATCCCACGAGTCTTATTTCTGAGTTTAAGGAAACATCTCACGATCTTCATGAGCAGACACGTTAGGTTGGTGGATGCCTTTCCATTCGATGTGACCATAGGCTTCATCTTCCTCACCGGGAATAGGAATATGAATCTTGGAAGAAGGACTAAAACCATCAGTATTGATCCAAAATGAATTGTTGGTGGCGTTTCCTTCAGAATAAATGCGTGTTGGTTCCTTTGATAGTTAATCCGTGAGGTTTTCATAAGCGCAAATACTCCATCCTGCATCTTGACAATAGTAGCTTGATTCCTAACAATACCATTCAGGATTTTCATCAAATCATGAATAGTTGTTAAATATTGAGACTCCATATCCTCGACGAGGGTTTTGAATGAAAGAGCGGATTCAGGAATAACATGTGAAGTATTGTCAGTGTTGGTTGAAGTAAAATAAGGATTGAGGGTTTCTGAACCATTCCTAAGATCAACCATATTTAGAAATTTAGGAAATTGAAAACGGGATAGGGGAAATGATTTTTTGCAATCGAGAGATCAATCTCCCATTATGGTCGCCAGTTGTTTTGGGGTAAAAACTGATTGTGTTGTTTTTGGTAAATTTGGGTGTGTTGATGAGAAACGAATTCAAACCCTAAAAAAATGTACTGCACATGAGTACTTTTGATTTCGAGAGATCAATCTTTAAGAATCTGGCCTAAACCAAGAAATGGTCGTTCCACATTCAATTCGGTCACAAAGTGAAGGAGAAGGGTTGATCTTAGAGAGGGAAGCGAAGAAGGTGTTTGAGATCAGAATGTTAAATTATGAAGGTGTGGGTGTTTTATGACTTGTATCAAAATTTGGAACTGTCTTGCAGAACGTAAGCTATTAGTTCTTGGTGTTTTCGGGATACTTGTGTTGATAACACTTATGTCTTGTTGACATAGGTTGAATTCCTATTTATACAAGTCATATTCGATCACCCCTGATCTCGTAGGAAGTGGATGATTAAGAAGTGGAGTTGTGTAAAAGCTGGTAATCACCACGTTTACGAGGAAAAATGGTCACACTTTCAATCACTACTCTCATTGTTGTTAATCGTCCATTCTTCCTTGGCATGTTCTCGTAACGGGCGCGTTGCATACCGTACGATGTAAACCACCTGACCAATACTGATGAGTGCCAAATATTGCATATTCATACACCTTTTTATTGGCATTTAACTCATCTTCTGAGATTTAAAATCATATATTATCCCAATTTTTTTGTATTTTAACTGTTTTCAAGAATAAATATTTGTATTAATTAATTTTGTTTTTTTAGGTACTAAATAAATTTTGGATAATTTGAGAAGCCAAAAGAGCAGAAAGTTGGAGGTTGGCGACTATGGAAGAGTTACAACCCGCTTGCACATCAGTTACAACCTGTTTACAAATGCATGGGTTTAAACTACCCATGGTCCAAGACCCAAGCCCGTTCCCATCTTGATCCATCGGATTTAATCTAGTATATGAATATCCAACGGCATCTCCAATCAATGCATCAAATTTCTCTTTTCTCCTGCCTCACACCCTAGATATCTATGCTCTTCCCCCAAATCGCACAAAACACCACCCAACAATTTCGTTTTTTCTTGTCCCCAAAAGAGCCACATTCCCTTCAATCACTCAATCAATTAAGGAAAATTCGATTTATATTCAAAATAAAAGAAAAAGGAAAGAAAAAACAAGCATCAATTACGGATTTGATTGGGTTCCTTTCTCTCAATTTCGAATCCAAGGAAGGAGAGTATTTTGTGTATAAATAGGGGGTGTTGTGGTGTTGAAGAATGATCCTAGGCTAGCTTGTTCATAATAGTTCTTAATTTCAGTTGAGTTTTCATTCTGTTTAGTATGTTCTAAATCATTTTACTAGAGTTTAGATGAAGCTCTAGCCTACTGATATGTTATTCATACTTTGCGTGTTGTTCTTGAATGTTTAAAATTGTTTAAGATATAATTTAATCCAAGTTTGTCAACATTTTTCTCTCACAATGTATGCCATGTATCCATTGTAGTTAGAATATCACTATGTTGATTATGCTGCAACTCATGCTTAAAAATATTATTGATCCTTAGATTAGTTGTGCTTTAACTAGACAGTTAATGCTTTGGAGAAATATTTTAGTTGTGATTAAATTATCCATTGGAGAAACACCTTAGATACAAGGTAAACTTGAATTTGCTATAAGGACAAGAATAACATCATAAGTTAAGTGCATATTGTAGGTTAGTGGTGGATTTGAAAACTCTAGTATCCATATTCTCAGTATTTACATCTTGAGTTAATTGCATCTTTCCTTTCTCTTTAAAATCTCTGCCAACATCTTGTCGTATCGACACAACACAATCAAATCGTTTTGATCACTCTCTGAATCAGTTTTAGTAAGGATTTTAAATCTACTCTACACTCTCCTTGTCTCTGCGGGATCGACCTGTATTTTCCTTGTTTGCAATAGACGTTGTGCACTTGTAGTTAGACATAGTCGTAGGTATCTTTATAAGCCTTCCAAGTTTTTGGCGCCGTTGCCGGGGACACTGTAGCGGTGTAGGTGAAGTTTATTCTTTACTATACTGATTTTTAGTTAAGCCTTGTATATATTCATACCAGCATCATTGTATTAGTTATTCCATTTGTACTCATAATATGCATCTAGTTAAGTTTCTATCATTACAGTATAATATATCTGTATATATAACAAATTGTTCTCATTTATATTTTCCTGCAACTATCCACAAATCATTTACAGTACATATTCTTAATTGATGTCAATTAGAATTGATACTCTTTGATTTTGATTTGCAAAGTGGTAGTTTGGAGAGAAAGAAAATTTGCCAAAGCTTTTGGTGAATACTTAAAAGACTTGAAGTAAAAGGTGAAGCGAAAGGAGCGAAAGAAGAAGTTTTTTTTTTTATATATAAAAAAAAAAAAGTTTTATTTATTTATTTTTAGATTGTATTAGGATTTCTCTATTTTTGTAATTTTCCTTTTTTCTTTTGCATTTTATCTTTTTGGACTTTGGACTTGGACATTCTTTTACTTTATTTTTACCCTACGGAAGGGTCATAATAAATATCAAACTATTTGCAGAGAAGGACGGTGATTACTATATCACCTCGGCCCCTCGGGTTTGTGCATGACATAGGAGTCGTGGCCCGAGTCGACAACAACGGTTCATCCCCCGTCCGGTACGGGAGGTAAGTTTGTTGAAACACTCGTGAATCCCCTGTTAGAGAGTTATTGTATTCCTTCGTTTGCATATATGTCGAGGACTTGAATACGGCTGCTTTAATTTCCTAGTAAAGGGAAAGGACTGGCCATACAAGATAAGAGTTCGGATTTCATCCCCATTCTCTTCTTGCCCACCTTAGGAAAACGATACCTAACGCGAACCTAAGCTTTAAAATTTGGAATAGAATGAGACCTATAGGGTAACGAGCTTAGTAGGAAAGTCATTCGGAAAATATTGGTTACTCTTTAAGCATACTTCAAAGTTCATGATGGTTTTTGTGAGTTGAATGCGTGACTGCACCGCCTTTTAATACGGTGATACCTTGGGTATGAAAGCTCCAGAAGATTCCCTCGCCTCTATTTAATTTACTTAAACTCATATTGATTCCAGAGGGGTTTGCTCAGATTGTAACGAATTCCCTTTCGAAGGATTAGAAGCTGGTCTAGGAAACAATCTAAGTGGAGCCATCATGATTTTTGTTTGCTAGAAATCGGTAGGTTTACTGTGGTGGAGTCTGCCTTGTTTTGAATTACATGAGTATTTTCTTCCCTTGAATTGGATGTATGAGTGTTCAACATGCTTGATGTGCATGCTAGGCTATGATTGTGTCTTTTAGATACCAAACAAACCGACTAGTTAGAATCAGTCAAGAAGACTTAGTTGAAATACCTAGTTCTGAGACAAACAATCCCGACCAATATGAGACAATGGGTGAGAATCCAAACCCAGTACGTAGTCTCAAGGACTACATGTACCCAACAAGGGAAAGCCATCCCTCGTGCATTGTCTTACCAGCTGCCGCTGGTCAGTTTGAACTAAAGGTAAGTACCATGAATATGTTGCCTGTGTTTATAGGGGTTGAGGCTGAAAATCCCTACCACCATATAAGAGAATTTGAGGAAATTTGTGGAACTCTGCGTATCAACCAAATGCCGGAAGATTCCCTCAAACTGAGATTTTTTCCTTTTTCTTTAAAAGAAAAGGCCAAGTCTTGGTTGTATGCTTTGCAGCCACGGTCAATTAATACATGGGATAAAATGACTAAAGAATTTTTCAAAAAATTCTTCCCAAATCATAAAACTACAACTATTCTTCAAAGTCTAAATGGTTTTGTGCAGTTAGATGATGAGACTCTAGCAAAATATTTGGAGAGATTCAATGAATTATTACTCCAATGTCCCCATCATGGTTTTGAAAAATGGAGACTTGTGCAAATTTTGTATGAAGGTTTAGATGTCAAAACCCGGACCACGGTTGAGTCTATGTGCAATGGTGAATTTATTGAGAAAAGTGCTGATGAGGCTTGGACTTTCTTAAATGAAGTCGCTGAAATGACTTAGCAGTGGGAGTCCATTCGTGAACCTAAAAATACTACCCATGTAGCTAATGTTCATAGAGTTGAGTCTGATTTTGAGGGAAATGCAAAGATGGCATCTTTGGGTAGGAGAATAGAAATGCTTGAGCTGCAGAAGAATGTAAAACTAATACCCCTACTCTCCGTAACCAAATTGAAATGGACACTTGTGCCGCGTGCCATAGTTCAGACCACCTAGTGGATACTTTTCCAGACCTCCATGCATTTCAAGAGGCTAAAACCGAGCAAGCCAATGTTTTGTACCATAGGCAAGAGAACAACCCTTATTCTCAGACCTACAACCCAGGGTGGAGAAACCACCCTAAATTTTCATGGTCGAAAGGGCCTATACAAGGGGGACCAACAAATAATAACCAAGGATACTCATATCCTAGAAACCCCCAAGTGCAACCACATTCTCAGTACCCTGTAGAGAAAAAACCTAGATTTGAAGATAATGTCGGTCTGTTGACCCAAAATCTTTTACAACTTCAAAAGACCTGAGACCAACGTTTTACAAGTCTAGAACTTAAAATGGGTCAAATTTGTGACGCATTGAATGAAAGAGAAAAAGGCAAACTCCCTAGTCAGTCCCAACAAAATCCAAAAAATATATTTCAGACAGGTACTTCAACTTGCAATGAGGCCTCCTATAATCAAGTAAATGTTGTCACCACTCTTCGTAGTGGTAAATTTGTTGAAAACAATGTAGGTGGACCACAGTCGAGTGAGTCTATATCAGACTCACCAGTGCATACAACTCCACATAAAACACCCGTTGTGGAAAAGGAATCTGAGCACGATAATGACTCTAAGAATTCTCATCATGCTAATGTCCCTACACCATCTCATGTACATGTTGCTCCATTTCCTCAAAGATTGGAGCAAAAAAATAAAGGTACCAATACAATGAGATGTTGGAGATGTTTAAACGAGTTAATATAAACATTCCTTTTCTCGAAGTAATTAAGCAGATACCTACTTATGCTAAATTTTTGAAAGACCTATGCACACAAAAGCGAAAGCTTCACGTGCATAAGCGTGCCTTTCTCACTGAGCATGTAAGTTCAATCATTCAAAACAAAACACCACCTAAGTATAAAGACCCAGGTAGTCCAACTATCACATGCACTTTAGGCAACCATACAATCGATAGGGCTTTGTTAGACTTAGGTTAAAGTGTGAACCTTTTGACATACTATGTGTATGTGCAGTTAGGTCTTGGAGAACTGAAACCCACTCCTGTTACGCTACAATTAGCGGATAGATCAGTAAAAATCCCTCGGGGTATTGTGGAGGATGTGTTGATCAAGGTTGACAAATTTTATTTCCCCATGGACTTCATTGTGCTGGATACTCAGCCTGTGCAAAACCCAGATTGTCACATTCCTGTTATTTTGGGACGTCATTTCTTGGCTACGTCCAATGCTATCATAAATTGTCGTAATGGAGTGTTGAAATTGTCTTTTGGTAACATGACTGCGGAACTGAATGTATTTCGTGTAAATCAATAGCCCATAGATTGTGATGATAATGAATTGCATGAGATTAACATGATTGAGAGTCTGATTCAAGATTCATTTCCTGACATCCTATCTGCAGACCCTTTGCAAGCATGTTTAGATAATTTTGACTTAGATCTTTTTGATTCTGAGTACATTGGGGAAATTCACTCTTTGCTTGAATCTGTGCCACCTATGGATATTTCTAAATAGCAGAATGCAGTGGAACCACTTCCACTCTCTGATTCCAAATCTGCCTCATCTCTTGATGAACCACCAAAGCTCGAGCTGAAACCATTGCCTGATACTCTTAAATATGCATTTTTGGGACCTTCTAATACTTTGCCTGTAATCATTTCATCTTCCTTGGATATATAACGTGAGAGTAAGCTTTTATAAGTACTTAAGGAGCAGAAAGAAGCATTAGGATGGACCACCTCAGACCTTAAAGGCATAAGTCCCACTGTTTGCATGCATCATATAAATGTTGAAGAAAATGCTAAACTATCTAGGGAGATGCAAAGGCGACTCAATCCTAACATGAAAGAGGTTGTGAAAGGTGAGATTATAAAACTTCTTGATACGGGTATCATATACCCAATCTCAGATAGCAAATGGGTTAGTCCCATTCAGGTTGTGCCGAAAAAGTCAGGAGTTATTGTAGTTCAAAATGATAAAGATGAGTTAGTTCCTACTCGAGTAACCACGGGGTGGCGAGTTTTCATTGATTATAGGAAGTTGAATGTAGTAACAAGGAAAGAACACTTCCCTCTTCCATTCATAGACCAAATGCTAGAACGGTTGGCTAGGCATAGTTACTATTGTTTCTTGGATGGTTTTTCTGGTTACAATCAGATTCATATTGCACCTGAAGATCAGGAAAAGACCACATTTACATGTCCTTTTGGAACGTTTTCTTATCGTCGTATTCCCTTTGGGTTGTGTAATGCACCCGCCACATTTCAACGGTGTATGATAAGCATTTTTTCTAACATGATAGATAATTTCCTCGAGATCTTTATGGATGATTTCTATGTGTTTGGGTCTTCTTTTGATGAATGTTTGAACCATCTCACTCATGTGATGATTAGATGTAAAGAAAAAGATTTGGTTTTGAATTGGGAAAAGTGTCATTTTATGGTGAACTTAGGAATAGTTCTAGGACACATCATCTCTGAAAAAGGCATAGAAGTAGATAAATCTAAAGTTGACCTCATTCAACACTTGCCGCAACCTCGCTCTGTGAGGGAGGTTAGATCATTTCTAGGCCATGCTGGTTTCTACTGTAAATTCATTAAAGATTTCAGTAAGATTTCAAAGCCACTATGTAATCTACTTGGTAAAGATGTTGCATTTGTCTTTGATGATACTTGTGTGCATGCTTGGGAGGATCTCAAAACTCTTCTAACTTCATCCCATATAGTCCGACCACCTGACTGGAAATTTCCATTTGAAATCATGTGTGACGCATCTGATTTTGCTGTTGGTGATGTTTTAGGACAGTGCATTGATAAACTTCCATATGTGATATACTATTCTAGCAAGACTCTTAATGATGCTCAACTTAACTACTCAACTACTGAGAAGGAATTGCTTGCTATTGTTTTTGCGTTGGACAAGTTTAGGTCATACTTGATAGGGTCTAAGGTCATCATATACACTGATCATGCTGCTCTGAAATTCCTTCTTTCTAAGAAAGATGCTAAAGCTCATCTTATCCGATGGATATTGTTATTACAGGCATTTGATCTTGCAATTCGAGATAAGAAAGGTTCTAAAAATTTGGTTGCTGATCACTTGTCTAGGTTAAATGTTGAGTCTAGTGATGAATCCGTGCATATTAGAGAGTCATTTCCTGATGAACAATTAATGCTAGTGTCTGATCTTCCTTGGTTTACTGACATTGTGAATTATATTGCCACGGGAAGAATGCCTTTTCATTGGTCTAGACAAGACCGTTCCAAGTTCTTGGTTGAATTTAAATACTTCTTTTGGGATGACCCATACATGTTTAAGTACTGCCCGGACCAAATCATTAGGAGATGTGTCCCTAACATTGAACAGAAAGATGTGATATCTTTATGTCATGACCAAGCATGTGGAGGCCATTTCAGTGTCAAGAAAACTGCTGCAAAGGTCTTGCAGAGTGGGTTTTATTGGCCATAGTTTTTTAAAGACTGCCATGCTTATTGTATTGCTTGTGAATGGTGTCAGAAACTAGGAAGTATTTCCAAGAGAAACATGATGCCATTGCACCCTATTCTGATTGTTGAACTGTTTGATGTGTGGGGAATTGACTTCATGGGACCATTTCCTAATTCTAAAGGTAAGTTGTATATCCTTGTTATTTTTGATTATGTTTCTAAGTGGGTAGAAGCAGTTGCGACCAAAACAAATGACCACACGGTGGTACTTTCGTTCTTAAAAGAAAATATATTTTCTCATTTGGCACCCCTAGAGCTATAATCAGTGACGGTGGTTCACACTTTTGCAATAGGTCTTCTGAGTCATTAGTTTGCAAGTATGGCATAACTCATAAAGTCACAACCCTATATCACCCACAGACCAGTGGCCAAGTAGAGGTTTCAAATAGGGAGATTAAGCATATTCTAGAAAAGACGGTTAATCCTTCTAGGAAAGATTGGTCTTTACATTTAAATGATGCTTTGTGGGCCTACATAACTTCATACAAAACTCCCATTGGTATGTCCCCTTATAGACTTGTGTATGGCAAAGCTTTCCATTTACCTGTTGAACTAGAACATCGTGCATATTGGTCTATTAAAAGGCTTAACTTTTCTCTTGATAATGCAGGTACACAACGGAAACTCCAACTCAATGAGTTGGAAGAACTGAGAAATGATGCTTATGACAGTTCAAAGATGTACAAATATAGAATGAAGGTGTCCTATGACAAGCGCATTTTGCGCAAGTCATTCACTCCAGGCCAAAAAGTTCTATTGTACGACTCACGTTTACACCTTTTTCCAGGTAAATTGCGTTCTAGATGGACATTCCCATTCTTGGTACGTACTATTTTTCCCCATGGAGTTGTTGAAATCGAAAACCCATCAGACAAGAGCATCTTCAAGGTCAGAGACTAAAACCATTTCTGGAACATCTTCCACCGGAAGTTGAGACCGTAGACTTGGAAGATCCCATCTATGGGGACTGAGCTAGTTCACTGTTGTACATAAAGTTTGCTTTCAAAGTATTCATTTAAGTCTGGTTTAGCACCACCATTTTGCATCTGGTAAACTCGTTCCTTTAAATTTGTTATGCTTTGTTCTTAGGGTATGTTTTTATTCTTATGAAACATTGAGGACAATGTAAGATTTAGGTTTGGGGGAGCATTTTGTATATAGAGTTGTTAGTCTTTTACATAAAAAAAAAATCAAAAATCAAAAATCTTCTGCAAATATTTGCATAAAACCTCCAAGTTCTAGAGATCTTAGAGTCACTAGCATGCTTTTAGCTATGTTTACATAGAGAGTCTGACCGAAATAACTGAAATTGGAAGTACTGGAGAACACAATCGGGTTTCTTGTTTGTCTGAGCATTAAAGTTGAATTTAACCATGCCGGAGGGCGAATTAGGTGCTGCAAAGTTATTTGGTAGTAGAGTTATGATCACCCTTAGTGGAGACTACCTATTTTTCATCAAGTGAGGCATCAACCATCAGTTGTGTGACTATCTAAAATATTTTTTTAGAATGTTTTGCAGTCAGCACCACTCAACTCTCTCTCGACAGCATCAATCAGATCCATAGAAACACATCATCATCAATGAGCAGAGCGACATCAGAATATTTGAAGAAAATTGAAACAATTTGAGGTTTACAAACAACAACAACAAGAAACAAAAACGATCTGAAGATGAATCAAAGAAAAATAAATGAAGAACCAATAAAGAAATGAGGTACTTTTATCTGAGTGATGATTGATCCACACATCTTTCCCTAAATCATCAGATCTTCATCTTCAAGCCGAACATTAATATAGATATGTTCACAAAAATAAAAATAAAAATTACATACAGATCTATATTGGGATTACATCAAAGACATCTCAAATTGCATCTTGCATACTCCACCAATAAACAATTACTATGCCAATGAACCAAGCAAGCAAAACGTAGAAAAACATGATGATGGTGGTTAAGAGAAGAAGAATAAGAAGAGAAGAGAATAAAAGAAGAAGAAGAAAAAGAAGAAGAAGAAGATGTGCGAAGAAGAAAATAAAAGAAGTATATAAAGTAGAAAATTAGGGCTCCATCAAGCCTAATCGGGAATCACGCGAAATGATACCCGACCCATTGCGGTTACCCATCCGACCCGTAAGTTTGTCAAAAAATAAAAAATAAAAAATCTGAAGTTCATCATCAACAGTTGAAGACCGAAGACGAAGACGTTTCTATGGATGCTGAGAGAGTGGTGTTGATTATCGATCAGATGTGAAGGTAAGTGAGTACTCCGATCCTCCCATAATGATTGATCAGAAAAAGATTCTTTTTGTCCACAGTTTTGTGGGGTCTCCAGAAATTATTTCGGAAGCTTTGTCTTCCCACCATTCAACGTGTGCAGGGTTTCACTCTTTACTCCTGCATGTACACATGAGAGAAACTAGAAAAGCGGTCTTTTTGAGTGCAAATTTAATAAAACCCTATTAGTGAGGCAGAAGTCGAAGCTTGTGATTACTCTCGAACCCGAATTCTTTCATATGGTATGGTTATTTCTCGCTCAACTTTTAAGGATGAGAATGCGTTCTTTGGTAGTTCTAACTTCTGGTTACTAGCATGTAGAAACTCAATGTCCTCATAGCTCCTTGGATTCTTGAGACTCTATTATGCTCTGAAATTGGAGAAAGTTTTGTGGGTACATCTATGGTAGGCCCTCACGAGACTACAACTCGTCCAACTAGGGACACCTAGGGGTTTAAAAGGCTTAGTGCATACGCTAAATGCATTTGAGAGACCAGCGACAGTGGCATAGTAGGATTTCCTAATTTCTGTTTCACTTGAGGACAAGTAAAATTCAGGTCTGGGGGTATTTGATGAGTGCCAAATATTGCATATTCATACACCTTTTTATTGGCATTTAACTCATCTTTTGAGCTTTAAAATCATATATTATCCCAAATTCTGTATTTTTACTGTTTTCAAGAATAAATATTTGTATTAATTAATTTTGTGTTTTTAGGTACTAAATAAAGTTTGGATGATTTGAGAAGCCAAAAGAGCATAAAGTTGGAGGCTGGCGACTATGGAAGAGTTACAACCCGCTTGCACATCAGTTGCAACCTGTTTACAAATGCATGGGTTTAAACTACCCATGGTCCAAGACCCAAGACCGTTCCCATCTTGATCCATCGGATTTAATCTAGTAGATAAATATCCAACGGCATCTCCAATCAATGCATCAGCTTTCTCTTCTCATGCCTCACACCCTAGATACCTATGCTCTTCCCCCAAATCGCACAAAACACCACCCAACACTTTCATTTTTTCTTGTCCCAAAAAGAGCCACATTCCCTTCAATCACTCAATCAATTAAGGAAAATTAGATTTATATTCAAAATAAAAGAAAAAGGAAAGAAAAAGCAAGCATCAATTACGTCTTTGATTAGGTTCCTTTCTCTCAATTTCGAATCCAAGGAAGGAGAGTATTTTTTGTATAAATAGGGGGTGTTGTGGTGTTGAAGAATGATCCAAGGCTAGATTGTTCATAATAGTTCTTAATTTCAATTGAGTTTTCATTCTGTTTAGTATGTTCTAAATCATTTTACTAGAGTTTAGATGAAGCTCTAGCCTATTGATATGTTATTCATACTTTGTGTGTTGTTCTTGAATGTTTAAAATTGTTTAAGATATAATTTAATCCAAGGTTGTCAACATTTTTCTCTCACAATGTATGCCATGTATCCATTGTAGTTAGAATATCACTATGTTGATTATGCTTCAACTCATGCTTAAAAATATTATTGATCCTTAGATTAGTTGTGCTTTAACTAGACAGTTAATGCTTTGGAGAAATATTTTAGTTGTGATTAAATTATACATTGGAGAAACACCTTAGATACAAGGTAAACTTGAATCTGCTATAAGGACAATAATAACATCATAAGTTAAGTGCATATTGTAGGTTAGTGGTGTATTTGAAAACTCTAGTATCCATATTCTCAGTATTTACATCTTGAGTTAATTGCATCTTTTCTTTCTCTTTAAAATCTCTGCCAACATCTTGTCTTATCGACACAACACAATCAAATCGTTTTGATCACTCTCTGAATTAGTTTTAGTAAGGATTTTAAATCTACTCTACACTCTCCTTGTCTCTGTGGGATCGACCTGTATTTTCCTTGTTTGCAATAGACGTTGTGCACTTGCAGTTAGACATAGTCGTAGGTATCTTTCTAAGCCTACCAAATACCCCAGTGATCATCCCCCAATTTGTGACACGTTTGATGTCTCGAGTAAATGGTCAAGTCATGAGACTTGTCGTTAAAAGCAACACATGGTGTTATTAGCGAAAAAGAGGGGGTCTAACAACCACACCCAATATTTCGATTAACAATCTGTATGGATAACTCCGAGTCACTTTCTATAGAATCAACTAGACTCAATCAATAGAAAATATATTAAGGAGTTTATTATCTCTATATATCAATTTGATTTACTCAAGAAAATACAATCTGCGAGTCTTAATCTAAGAGAGATAACTTGGATGGTACTAAACACCAATATCCAAGTGTCAATCAATTTAAATCAACAACCAATAAGGTCGGATATTCAATTGATTGAACAACGCACAACCTGTATTATTTCAATTATATGAAAATATAAAGCGGAAAAGAAATAACACAGATACCAGAATTTTGTTAACGAGGAAACCGCAAATTCAGAAAAACCCCGGGACCTAGTCCAGATTAAACATACATTGTATTAAGCCGGTACAAACACTAGCCTACTCCAAATTAATTTCGGTCTGGACTATAGTTGAACCCCAACCAATCTCACACTGATCCAATGTACAATTATGCTCCAACGCCTCTGATCCCAGCAAGATACTGCGCACTTGATTCCCTTAGCTGATCTCACCCAAAACCAAGAGTTACTACGACCCAAAGTCGAAGACTTTAATAAACAAATCTGTCTCACACAAAAAAGTCTATAAGATAGACAAATTCGTCTCCCACGAATAAACCTATGAGTTTTGTTCCGTAGTTTGATAAATAAAGTTGAACATGAACCAATCAATAAAACCACTTATATTCCCGAAGAAAAACTCAGTTTTATTAATCACCTCACAATAGTCTTAATCGACGCAACGAAAAAAGATATTGTCGAATCACAAACGATAAGACGAAGATGTTTGTGATTAATTTTATATCTTGCTTATCGGAGATAGAAATCTCAAGCCAATTATTATAATTGTACTCGTACGATAGAAACATCAAGATCATATCACACAACTACGATAAAAGTAGTATCAGTCTGGCTTCACAATCCCAATGAAGTATTTAAGTCGTTAACCTAGTTTTAGAAGAAGAAAACCAAAGGTTAAAGGAGAACCGACTCTATCTTGGAAAAGTATTATCACACAGAATGTGTGGGGATTAGGTTTCCCAGTTGCTAGAGTTCTCCCTTATATAGTTTTTCAGATTAGGGTTTGCAATCAATGTTAGATTGGTAACAAAGCATTTAGTATTCACCGTTAGATGAAAACCTGATTAGATACAAGATAATATTTATCAAACGTTAGATCGAAAACATAGCTTATTATATACACATGTAGTTGAAGATTTTGGGTTTGTGTAACTGTACCCAAACTTGTACATTAGTTGGTTCAACACTAGTTAACCAAATGGTTAGCCAAATGATAACTTTCATATCAACCATATTCTTCTTCACCATAACTAGTCCAAATGATTCAAATGAACTAGTTAGAGAGTTGTTCAATTGTTATGAGATCTCATGTACTACACAAGACACAATTGAAGCAAAAACGATGTGATTCACTCGAATCGATTCATGAACTATAAAGCCACGGTTTGCAACAGAATTCCTTAGTTTATTAAGATAAGTTCACAAACATTGTTTTTAGACATAACCTACTCAAGTTCATGTACTGGGTTCGCGGATTCAAGTTCACCGGTTGGAGTTTACAAAGTCCAGCAGAAATTTTCGGGTCGAGAACTTCAGTCAGTTTGCGTACTAAGTTCGCGGACTGAAACTGAGCTACAACTCCAGCAGAAATTCTCTGGTTCGAGAACTACGCCAGTTCGAGGACTGAGTTGACGGCTCACGTTCCGGTTTCACTTGATCAACAAAGTTCGAAAACTTCGGTTTAAGCAATAAGGAATTACACATATATGTGTTACCACAACAATGTTTATATCCTCCAATGGTTATATTATCTAAACTCTCATTTCAATTATTGAAACATTCTCAAAGGGCTTTATATAGTTGTTATTCACAAACTATTTTTCGTCAGAGCGATTTCCAAAATAATTGAAACATAACATGACTTTCGTCACTACGTAAAGATGAACTTGGCTAAAGCGAAAGCTTTACCAACACATATTTCGAGAAATAGATAAGCGAGATATACTCAACTCGAAATGACATATGTTTATAATCTTAGTCTATATAGTAATACGACTTTTGTCTCAAGATAGGAGATAGAGTAGATAGACTTTTGAGTGATAGATAAGTTCATGTGTCCACATACCTTTTAGTCGATGAAGATCTACTAGTTCCTTGAGTAGTCCTTCATCTTGTATGATGATCGCCATGGAGTTCTTAAGCTCAACTACACTTTCTATTCTAGTCCGAGACCTTAGCTATAGTAGACTAGAAATCAAGACTTTATAGTTTTGATCACTAACATTGAAAAACATGCCTGAGATTGCAACGCATGCGAGTTCGACCGAGCAATGCTCTAACAATCTCCCCCTTTGTAAATTTTAGTGACAAAACTATTAATACATGTGGAATACAAAAATTACATAAATAAACTTTGCATCTCTTATTCCATATGTCTAATCTTCAACAATACTCGAAATCTTCGTCACTTCCAAGTAGTCCAATGATCCCAAAGTTTGGAAGTTTAGCATCATCGTTGTTGAAACTCCGTAGATATAACAATGAGAAAACAAGAGTTCTCAATCATTGTTATACAGTGTCATAGTATTATTACACAGTGTCAAAGTCCAATTGCATCACAACTTTAACAACAATATTATGGTGATACTTCACCCCTCCTTAGTCAATACTCCATCTCACATGGAAACCACTCCACCTTACATAATGATCCGAGAACCATATGTATTTGTAGTATGAACTACATATTAATTCTCCCCCTTTTTGTCAATAAAATTGGCAAAAGTACAAGAACGAGATCCTAATGAAATTTCCGTAAGAGATATTTCATGACCAAAGGTAAATGTATATCATCTTGTTTAGATGCAATCATAAATCCGAAGCTAAATGCATTCATCAAGGAGTTTATAAAGATACAAGATAACCCGTATAATATTCCACAGCCGCACTCCCCACGAAGATTTGGCAATTAAGCACATGTTCAAAAGAACTCCCCCCCCATAAAATGTCATTCCCAAGGGAACAACAAGAGCGACCTTAATTTCAAAAGAAAAGAAGGATTTCTTTTAGACTCAACAAATTACATACAAATATGAATTTGGAATCCAAAATATTCGATCATATTAACCAAAGCTAACCAAGGTTAATTTGACTAAATATGCTCGACACAAGTAAACTTATGGAGACTTAATAAACCAATTAGATTTATCACAAGAGAACTTGAAAGAAATCTAATTGTTATACTCAACCAAACTAATTACAAAAGTAATCAATTTAATTGGCCACACTCGACATAAGAAATTCTATGGAGAAATGACTCAGTTAATCATAAAAATAACCAACCCAGTCAATCATACTCAACATGAGAAAAAATTAAGGACTCATAACTAAATAACCACACAAGATGATTAATTTAGTTCAACATAAAGTACCTTACAGAACAACAACTAAGCTAATCACCAAAGCAATTAACTTTTTTTTATTTTAGTGCTTAACATAAGACACTTCATGGAACAACACAATATTTACACAAAAATGTGGATCGGAGAATCGAACTTATACCGTGGAATAAGCAAGGAATCGTTCTATGTTTCCATCACTATTTGCACAATGACACACAATAGACATAATCCTTGAATCACAAAAGATTTTAACCTATCTTACATCAATAATTGACAATATAGGTTTAACTTTTATGTTTTGTCAAAAGTCTATTCATTCTTTTATCAATATTTGCATATCAATTCACGAACGACTTTACTTTTGACAAAATATGGGACAATTAAGTTCACGGACATAAACACACATATCCCATCAAAATATTGTAATATATAAAATCAAAAGATTAATACTGCAACCATCATCTCCCAAACAAGTTTAGAATTTAACACAAAAATCTAAAAACAAGAAGACGAAAACTTTGGACATTGCTATGTGTAATCACAATAATGGCTATTCCAAACACTAGTTATTCTTCTAAACAAAAAAAATAATAGAAGATTTACTAGGCAATAAGACCTTTGAAGAATTCTTTATAGTCCCCGAACTCCTTGTCATCAACAGCCATTGGAACATAAGGTTCATTAAGGTAGGAGTTTATATCAATAAACCTTCTAGGATGTTGTTGTCGAACCAGGGCCTTCTGAATCTCGTGATTCTTATACACAAAACCCTTTATTTGCTGAATCTCTTTTCGCAGCTCCTTTAACACTTCAAGAACATCAGAAAACTTGTGAGCATTTGAAGGAACAACTCTTGGATTCCTCATATTCCTTCTTTTTCTTTTCAAGGTTGAAGGCAATGGAGATTTTTCTTTTTAATTCATGATTGATGGCTTAACAATCATATTACCTTATTTTTCATCAGAAGACATCATTCTTGGAGTTTCCATGAACGTATGGGTTTGTGAGTGGAAATCACAATTAACTCAACAAGTAGTCTTGAGATAAAAAGAGGTTTTTAGAGAATAAAAAGGAATGTAGAGTTCGAAACCTAAAAAAGGTTCGTAAACGATCAACTCTTATCCCTATAAAGATTAGAATTGTCGATAGTACCCCTTGTTTTGTTTGATAGACAAAACATACCTAAGAAAATAAAGAAGAAATAAAACTTTTCTTAAAGCCTGAGAGGTACAAAATCATTGTCTCTTTTGATCAGGCACATGAGACAAGATTTTAAAAACAACACAATCAAGTTGCGTTGTGGTGAACAACAATTTGTCCACCAATTTCATCTTATGAGGAATCCACAGACCTCTGTCTATCAAAATGATTTGACCATACTTTCTTCTCAAATGGTCTTAGTTTTCCTTTGGAAACTAACTTCTTAGACAAAGATAAAATCTTACATACCTCAGCTATCTTTTGAGCCAGTTTAAGCTTTCTTGCTAAATGATTTGCTCTTCGTTGAAGTTTGTTGACGTGTCTTTGTTTGTGTTTGAACTTGTAATACTTCAAGAGTCCATGTCCTTTTAATGAAAAATATGAGCATGTCATACTTGGATAATAATCAGGCTTTTGAGATGTGCAAGCAGCTAGGCACATAGTGGTTCCTGAAATATTATAAACAGAGTTTCCAAGGAAATGGTCAACTTTCTCTCCCAGAATCGTTGGATTTTCTTCTAAAAGAATATCAAGATTGATACGTGTATTGCTACAATTATCAAAATCAATATTTTCACCAAGAAGTGCAACATTTGATTTCTCGTCTTCATTAGAATCATAATTGTCAGACATTTCATCAAGAGTTGTAGCAAGACCTTTGTTCCCAGTGTATTTTCTCCGATTTGGACACTCATTTGCAAAATGACCAGAACCTTTACACTTAAATCACTGAGGAATATCCTCATCATCAGTTTCATCAATATCCCTATTTTTATGAGGAACACGATTATGAGGTTTGACTGATGCCTTAAGCTTATCTCTGGAGAACTGATTACTTTTATTCAACAGAAGATCCCTAAACTGTCTTGTGATCATCGAGACAGATTTGTCAAGATATTCATATGATGAATATGTCTTAGAGTGATCATCTTTAGAGATATACAATGTTTTACTTTTATCAAGTAATTTAGTGTCCTTTAGTGCTCTAAACGCAACATCCTTAGATTTGGACGAATGTTCATGATCAAAGATCTTAAGCTTTCCAACCAGCGTATTTCTGGAGAGATTATCCAGGTTATTTCCCTCAATGATGGCATGTTTCTTAGAATCGTATCTAGGTGGCAGTGATCTAAGAATTTTCATCACAATGTCCTTTTCAGGAATAATCTTGCCCAATGCAAAAGTTGCATTAACAATTTCAGACACTTTGTGATTAAATTCATCAAATGTTTCTTCATCTGCCATACGAAGGTTTTCCCAATCGGAATTAATGTTTTAAATCCTATATTCCTTTTCACTGGTATTACCTTCAAATACGGTTTCTAAGATATCCCAAGCTTCTTGCGACTTAGTGCAATTAGACACATGGTGTTGAAAATTTGGGGTAATGGCATTCAAACCGTCGAAGTTTTTCTTTACAACAAGAATCTCTGCAGGAGTGTATTTACCAATATTCTTTGGAACGTTTACACCTCCAACTACCTCAATGGGAGAATCATAGCTATTAACAACATATACCCACGATTGAAAATCACGTGCTTGAAGAAAAGATCGCATAACAATTTTCTACCATAAGTAATTAGAGAAATCGAAGACTGGTGGTACGTTTATTGAGATAGCACCTCTGTCCATAGAGTCAGATCGCTACAAACACAAACTTGTAAGGTCTTGAACGTGTTTGCCTGCTCTGATACCAATTGAAAAAGCGGGGGTCTAACAACCACACCCAATATTTCGATTAGCAATCTGTATGGACAACTCCAAGTCACTTTCTAGAGAATCGACTAGACTCAACCAATAGAAAATATCTCAAGGAGATTATTATCTCTATCTCTCAATTTGATTTACTCAAGCAAATACAATTTGTGATTATTAATCAAATAGAGATAACTTGGATGGTACCAAAGACCAATATCCAAGTGTCAATCAATTTAAATCAACAACCAATAACGTCGGATATTCTAATTGATTGAACAACGCACAACCTGTATTATTTCAATTATATGAAAATATAATGCGAAAAAGAAATAACACAAACACCAGGATTTGGTTAACGAGGAAACATCAAATGCAGAAAAACCCTGGGACCTAGTCCAGATTAAACATACACTGTATTAAGCCGTTACAGATACTAGCCTACTCCAAATTAACTTCGGTCTAGACTGTAGTTGAACCCCAACCAATCTCACACTGATCCAAGGTATAATTATTCTTTTACGCCTCTGATCCCAGCAGGATACTTTGCACTTGATTCCCTTAGATGATCTCACCCACAACCAAGAGTTATTCGTCTCACACAGAAAAGTCTATAAGATAAACAAATTCGTCTCCCACAAATAAACCTATGAGTTTTATTCCGTCTTTTGATAAATCAAGGTGAACAGGAACCAATCAATAAAACTAAACTTATATTCCCGAAGAACATCTCAGTTTTATTAATCACCTCACAATAGTCTTAATCGACGCAGCGAAAAAAGATATTGTGGAATCACAAACGATAAGACGAAGATGTTTGTGATTACTTTTATATCTTGCCTATCGGAGATAGAAACCTCAAGCCAATTATTACAATTGTACTCGTACGATAGAAACATCAAGATCAGATCACACAATTATGATAAAAGTAGCATCGGTCTGGATTCACACTCCCAATGAAGTCTTTAAGTTGTTAACCTGGTTTTAGAATAAGAAAATCAAAGGTTAAAGGAGAATCGACTCTAGCTTAGCAAACTAGTATCACACAGAATGTGTGGGGATTAGGTTTCCTAGTTGCTAGATTTCTCCCTTATATAGTCTTTCAAATTAGGGTTTGCAATCAATGTTAGCTTGGTAACAAAGCATTCAATATTCATCGTTAGATGAAAACCTGATTAGATACAAGCTAGTATTTATCAACCGTTAGATCGAAAACATAACTTGTTATACACACATGTACTTGACGATTTTGGGTTTGTGTAACCGTAACCAAACTTATACGTTAGTTGGTTCAACACTAGTTAACCAAATGGTTAGCCAAATGATAACTTTAATATCAACCATATTCTTCTTCACCATAGCTATTCCAAATGACTCAAATGAACTAGTTAGAGAGTTGTTCAATTGCTATTAGATCTCATGTACTACACAAGACACAACTGAAGCAAAAACGATGTGATTCACTCGAATCGATTCATGAACTATAAAGCCACGGTTTGCAATAGCATTCCTTAGTTTATTAAAATAAGTTCACAAATATCGTTTTTAGACATAACATACTCAAGTTCGCGAACTGGGTTCGCGGACTCAAGTTCACCAGTTTGAGTTTACAAACTCCAACAGAAATTCCCGGGTCGAGAACTTCCGTCAGTTCGCGGACTGAAACTGAGCTACAACTCCAGCAGAAATTCTCGGTCTCGAGAACTACTCCAGTTCGCGGACTGAGTTTGCGGATTAAGTTGACAGCTCACGTTCTGGTTTCACTTGATCAACAAAGTTTGCAAACTTCGGTTCAAGAAATAAATACTTACACATATATGTGTTACCACAATAATGTTTATATCCTCCAATGGTTATATTGTCTAAACTCTCATTTTAAACAATGAAACATTCTCAGGGGGCGTTATATAGTTGTTATTCACAAACTATTTTTCATCAGAGCGATTTCCAAAATGATTGAAATATAACATGACTTTCGTCACTAGGTAAAGATGAACTTGGCTAAAGCAAAAGCTTTACCAACACATATTTTGAGAAATAGGTAAGCGAGATATACTCAGCTCGAAATGACATATGTGTATAATCTTAGTTTATATAGTAATACGACTTTTGTCTCAAGATAGGAGATAGAGTAGATAGACTTTTGAGTGATAGATAAGTTCAAGTCTCCACATACATTTTAGTTGATGAAGATCCACTGGTTCCTTGAGTAGTCCTTCGTCTTGTATGATGATCTCCATGGAGTTCTTGATCTCAACTACAATTTATATCCTAGTCCGAGACCTTAGCTATAGTAGACCAGAAATCAAGACTTTATAGTTTTGATCACTAACATTGACAAACATGCTTGAGATAGCAACGCATGCGATTTCAACTGAGCAATGCTCTAACAATTAGGTCAAAATTATTTGTAGAAATAATATTTACAAAACATCATTTACAATCGATGTATACAAATCATCATTGTTTCCAAGCTCGTCTAAGTCAGTCGTGGAACTTGGCGTCTTAAAAAGAGCGTGACCGTTCTCTTTTAAGGAGTTGGTAGGAGCTACGCACGTATCCCAAGAAGTGGCCGGTCAGACCCTATAGGATAGTGCCGACTAGTAGCCATTCTAAAATCCTATCGGTCGACATAGTTTAGATCTGGACCGCTTAAATCAACTATCCAATTTGAGTGGATGAGATGATTTGTAGCAGTTAATGACTATTGTTGAAGTAGCATGAATGGCCATATTTGAGTGATTGCTCGAAGGCCACATATGCAAATTGTGGCTTGCCCGATCGCTCCTCACGGAAGAGGGGTGGCCGGTGATCCCAGCGTCACCCTGTTGGCCATCTAAAATCCAATCTAAGTCGTTCGACTAACCTGGCAAAGATGGAAAAATGCGATTGATTTGCGGCAGTTGCATAACGTCGTTTGTTCAATTTTGGGTTTAGAAGTCGTGCGTCCAACCCTCTTTTGGCTAATCGAATCAAAGCGCTGGGCGCTAATTTGAACAGGACATTAGGCCATCTGCAAAGACGGGCCACTCATGAGCACGCTGACATCTCCTAGGTCGTCTAAAATTAGATCTAAGCCATTGTTTTCGGCTGGCGAAGATGTGTGGTTATGATCGATTTGCGACAGTAGTGTGTTCCGCAAATCATTTTTAGGGTTTTCAAACAGCGCGTTCACCCTACTTTTGGATGGCGATTTGATGCGCTTTGGTCTTGCTATGAGCAAGTCGATCAAACAAGTGTGGAGTTGGGTCGACGGTGAACACTTTAGTACTTATTTAATCATTCGAAGGAAGATCTAAGTCGTCCAACTAGGCTAGCTGAGTTGGACGGTCGTGATGTTTCTGAGACCGTTATGGCCGGTCTTAGCTCATTTGAGCTCTCTTCTAAAACAGCGCGATCACCCATGTTTGGGGTTAGCGTTCGATAACATTAGAGTTTTCTAGGTGGAGTCCGAACAGTTGGGGTATTAGTGGGCACGCCGGTAGTCATCCTGGTGATCGCCTAGGAGTAGACTAGGCCTATTGAATTGTGTGGCCAAATCGTGCGGCCTAGATCATTTTTTAAGACTGATATGGACAGTCTAGATTTCCCTTAAGAAATTTAAACGCGTTTGATCGGGCTAACTTTCAATTAAAAGGTATGTGAACATGCTGATTTCTTTGTCAGAGGGTGATGTAGCCTATGTGAGTGTTTTCATGTAGGTCTCAATATTGACACTTCGGGATTTATGCTACTCTGTTGCGAGTGAACATTAATTGTCATGAAATGTCAATATTGAGAGTTCAGCTGAGAACATAGCATAGGAAAACACTAGGCAAGCTCCGACATTAGTGAGTAATGTAACTTGGAGCTTAAATACTCATTAGGCTCTATACTAGTGAACAATTCATCTAGGAGCTTGAGTTTCAATATAATGTGAAGAGAGACATTGACACTCATCAGATTCTGATATATTCTCCGAATTCCTTGCGTAATATAGATATATCGAGGTCTACTACTTCTGACGCCAGGTTAGGTAGACATACTTTTACAGTTTTCGCCAACACTTCCGAAAATAAAAGGTTGAGAAACCGAATTTAAAATTATTCAGGCGAAGAAAAGACTTTCGCAAAGCATAATTCAGATGGTTTGAATGCCATTATACATGTTGTAAGCCATGATCTACAACATCATGTATCAACTTGCCAAACTTCAAAAGAATCTTGGGATAACCTTCGGATCGTATTTCAAGGTAACTCATCAGAGAAAGAAGCTAGAATTCAAACTCTCAAGTCTGATTGGGAAAACCTTCGAATAGATGACAACGACACTTTTGAATAGTTTCATATTAAACTATCTGAGATAGTTAATGCTTCTTTCTCTCTTGGAAAGACTAATTCTGAGAAAGATATAGTATGCAAAATTCTTAGATCGTTGTCATCTAGATACGAATATAAGAAGCATGCAATCATAAAATTAAATGATCTATCAACACTTTCACGGAGCACACTTGTCGTAAATTTAAAAATCTTTGATAATTAATCTTAGTCTGTTCAAGATAAAGGAATTTCGTTTAGATCTGCAATTCTTCCAAAATCTCCAATGGAGAAAGATAGACTGATAGATAATTCTGATGAACTGCGTGAAATTTTGATGATGAGATTGAACAATCATTATCACTAATAACTAGGAAGTTTCGAGATCTCTTGAAGAAAAGATGTAAGAGATTCATAAAAAATACTCATTGATCCTCTCGGCCTCATGATCATGTTCCCATCAAGAACAAGGATTAGGGAAAAGATGATGAATATCAGCCTCAGTGCTTTAAATGTAAAGGATTTGGTCGTATGGCTAAAGATTGTCCTAATCTTAGGAGATACACTGGGAGCAAGGCATTGGATGTAGCTCTATACGAAATCTCTGATTTATATGATTCTGAAGAAGAGGAAACAACTAATATTTCAGTATATGTCAACATGATTCCCTATTCCTCCATTAGCGATTTAACCATTGTAAAAATTGATATGTCTTCTGATGTTGAAAAATCGTCTAATGATAAAGGGAAAAATAAGAATAACTGTAAAAATTGTCTCAAAAATAAGATTGCTGAAGGATGCATATGCAACTCAAACCAATCTCAAAATACTTCGTTAATTCGAGGTAACAAGAAAAAAGTTTTTCATACGATACTAGATCAAGAACGCACTGGTTGTTCCAAAAACCATAATGACATAAAATCTCATACTAATATCACCTAATCGGTATTAGAATTACATCCTCACCTTGTGTGCCTAATATGTGTGTGAGGAAGTAAGAATCAATGCACTTATGTATAGATTATGGGAATAAAAGCTAGTAATGGAAAATATATTCATATTCATAGGAATATTATATTTTCGAAAGTATAAAAAATTATAAAAATATCTTTCTCATTCTCCGGTCACTTCTTGTCCTAATTACTATGAGTCAAGATCGATGTCTTCCCTTGAAAAGGTACGTGAACCGAAAGATATCTTATCCAATAAGTCTGCACCTTATCTTGATGCTAATTCAAAGTTGAAAATCAAAAAGAGAGATTGTCTTAGCAAAGGGTAAATATAAAATATGCTGAAGAAAGATCAGTGTATTGAAGCTTTGACACATTTTTGTGTTCAATCAAAGATATAATTACATGTACTTGCATAATCCTTCATGAAGACCTCTCACCTGCAAGAAATTCTAGTCAAGCAACAAGGTTATTTAATTGAAGATATTCACAAGTTGAAGAACGATAGTAATAATCTACCTTCCTCTAATATTGATACGAAGGATTAAGTTGCTCAAATAATAAGATTAAATTGTTATTCGAGAAGAAAATAGACATCAGTATTTGATTTATTTCAATTATTATAAGGTATATTTTGAATAAAACTATCATTATTTATGAATAAAATTATTATTTTATAATTTTTCTTGTGATAGTTTCGATTACATAGCATGTGCTTTAATGTCTATATTTTGCTATGTGTTTTCAGTTTATGAGATATCTGATTTCGGTTTTCGTAACCTTAATATTTGATCTCATATGTTGTGAACCTTTATGGTTTGTGTGGCCTTTTGATTTAGCGGTTATACCCATTTTATATTTGATCTCATATGTTGAGAACTCTTTAGTGTTTCATTGGGGTCATACCCATTCTATATTTACATTTCCTTTGTTCCATTTTTGAACTATATCATTATTCAGATTAATCAGTTTTGATATTTATCTATGGTTACCTTTGGGAATCTTGGTAAATTTACTAGTCACTCGCGGAGCTCGTCCGGCTCTGAGATTATTAGTGTATCGTATTAGTTATACATGGATCTTATCCAATCTTGGGGCTATTAGTGCACTTCATTGGTCATGCACATAACCTAGACAGACTTGGGGATATATATTGGTGCACTTCATTGGTCATGCACAGAACCTAGCTATACTTTGGGCTATTGGTGCACTTCAAGGGTCATGCACAGAACCTAGCCAGACTCGGGGCTATTGGTGCACTTCATTGGTCATGCACAGAACCTAGCCGGACTTGGGGCTATATATATATATTTTTAACACATCATGTAAGATAAAGAGTATTTATTATCGATAGCCAGCCACTTAGCGTACATTTAGTTTATCATGCATAGTAAGCTTTTAACCATTTACCATTAATAGGGGTGTTGATCCGAGAACCGTTCATCTGCTTAAGGTAATAGTATCCACTTTCCGCAGCTTCACTGATCATGTATGGGCCTTACCAGTTTGCGGCAAACTTTCCTGCTGTTGCATTGTGCTGGATGTGCGGGGAAATCTTCATGACCATATCGTGTACTGCAAATACGCTCTCCTGAACCTTTTGATTGTAATATCTTGTCGTCCACTGCCTGTACTTGTCCATCATTCATTCGGCTTTAACTTTACATTTTTCTAAGGTATCAAGATTGGCAAATCGGCTTACCTCATCCGGGGTGGTTAGACTAGCCATAGCAACTCATGCCGAAGGGATATCAATATCCGCTGGTAGTATCGCATCTTCTTCATACACCAGGGAATAGGGAGAGGCTCCGGTGGAACTTCTTTTGGAGATGCGGTATGCCCAGAGTGCAAGTGGGAGTTGTTCATGACAACCTCTATGATGATCATATACTGTCTGGCTCAGTATTCTTAGCAATGTTTTATTAGTAGCCTCCACCTGTCCATTTCCCTGGGGATAGTATACGGTCGAAGTATGAAACTTAATGTCGTATGGATCCAATAACTCCTCGACAGTCTGATTAACAAAATAGGTTCAATTATCCGAGCAGATGATTTTTGGTGCGCCGAATCAACATATGATATACTCTTTGATAAATACGGCAATAGTGGCTCCTAAATAATCACAGAGCGGGATGGCTTCCACCCATTTTGAAGAGTATTCGGTTGCAGTGATAATGTATTTATGTCGTCCGGACGAGGTCGCACTAATCGGTCTGATGATATCAATTCCCCAACTATGGAAGGGACAAGGGGTGACAACACTATGCAGCAATGTGTACGGGGCGTGAATGACTGGTCCGTAGCTCTGGCATTACTGACATTTCTTCACGTGCTTAGCTTTATCGAATTCTATTGTAGGCCAATAGAATCCTCCTTCGTATAGTTGTAAGAAGAGTTTCCTCATACCTTGATGCTCCACATCGTGAGTTTTGGTCATTACTACCTCTGCTTCTTCTTATGATAGGCAGCGCAGCATTGTGTTCCCATAGCTTTTCCTATAAAGAATTCCTTCACTCACAAAGAATCGACCCGCATTCTTATGAATATTTAGCGCGTTTTGTCTATTTTACGGCAGACGTTCGTGCTGGATGAAATCTATATATGGTTATCTTCAATCCTCTATCTCTATGTTGCATATCTCTGCTTGTTGTGGAGGTGCTTGACAGTCATCGCATTTATCTTGTACTACTGCTGCTTGAGAAACCATGCTCGGCCAATATACTCCCATTCTTTGTAGGCGGCGGTATAATGGAATCTCTCATGTCTGTCCACAAGACTCTGTATTGACGCGGCTCAGTAGCTCTTGCACTTCTTTTCTCCCTAAACACCGCGATAAGGCGCCTCCAGATGTTCGATAATACAGTGCTCCTCATATCATTACAAATTGTTTTAACAGTTTAACGGGTAATAGTTGTTCGTCCGTTTCTTTGGTTAGGTCCTCAATATATGATGCTCTCTAATCGTTCTTTTGTTCGAACGCTGCGTCCTTTTTCCATGTGCTCGGTAATGCCCTTCTTTTCACCACTACCGTTCCTTCATCTGCCTCACTTAATTGTAGTTTTGGTGCTAGAGTAGTTAGTGCATCAGCGTGTTTATTAGTAGATCTTCTGGTATGCTCAATAACAGTGCTTCCTCTTTTTTATATCAATTATTGGGCCTCCGCTCGGTAAGGAGCTAAGTGCGCCTCTTTTACTTGAAAGTCGCCTGACACTTGATTTGTGACTAATTTCGAGTCACGTTTGATATCTATTGCTCCCAGATTGAGCTCTTCCGCCATGCGTAGCCCTAAGATCAACGCTTCATATTCATCCATATTATTGCTGCACTCGAAATCTAGCTTGAAAGCGAATGATAACAGTTCCTTCTTGGGGGTTTCAAACACTATCCCCGCTCCTCTATAAGGGCCATATGATGATCCGTAGAAAAACATGGACCAACGTTCTTCCTCCTCGACTTCTACAACTTCTCCAGGTATCACATCACTTATTTCCATCATGTATGTTCCGGGAACGCGGCCAACAAATCTGCGAATGCATGTCCGCGTACTCTTTTAGATCGCTGATACTTTAGCTCAAATTCAGATAACTGTAATATCCAGCGGGATGTTCTGCCGGATAAGACTGGTTTTGTATCTAAACTAGGTATCACCGGGGCCTTATGGCCCCGGCTCAACCTCTGCATTGATTCCACCATATACGCTTATTGCAAATGAATGAATTTCAAAACATAATGTTCTCTGCATTGATTCCACCATATACGCTTTTTGCAAATGAATGAATTTCAAAACATAATTTTTTAGTCACGAATCAAACCCGTGTTACAATATAACGATATTGGACATCTCATATTTTTCATATGAATAAGCAATAACCTATACATCTCATGATCATGTAACCTTACGTATTTCCAATAAAAAATATGGCATGAATTTAACTGTAAAAGCCAGTCCTAAATAAAAAAATAACTATAGCTAAATCAATCTACTGAATAGTTTTCATGAAACTATACTGCAATCTTATTCTTCATCTTCATCGAGTCTTCTTGGCAGTTGTTTCTGGCTGTTCTGCCCCGCTGTCGTCAGTTAAGGTACGCTTCCTGTCCTCACCCTTTTCCTCATGGTGCTGTTTGGATACCCTATTTTGGCATGCTTTCTAAGCAATTGAGCGGGATCCCTGACAATTTGGACACCAATCAAACATATTAGAAATCACTAAGACACATTCATAATTAAGCCACGTAATCATACAAAATCCTTTATAGTTGAGTCATGTCCCATTCATTTCTCCTGGCATACCTTGTTCTTGCGTGCTTTTTGTGCTTCTGATCTGGATCGCTGGCAAATTAATAAGAATGCAAGGTACTTATCAGAAAGCTTCCAATTGGATTACTACTAACAGAATGAGGATAACAATTATTCCAGTCTGGTGATTAAATCAAAGTTTCTTGGGAATTATTAAGGATGGCCATGTCCTGCATGTATTCCTTAGCTGGTGTACTTCTTTTTCATATTCTTTTTCAGACAGTGACTAATGGTACACACTGGTTGTAGTCAGTGTAGTCTTTATTATTTATGTTGGCTCATCGTTATAAAAAGTCCTTTATTTATCCATGTCCATAAGTTTGATAATGTAACCTTTATCATGGTATAAATTATTGTTATCACCAAAGAAAATTTTAATGTTAGACGGGGAGAATAGTAACAATTACGTATGGAAGGAAAACATGTTACGTATGAAAGGAGAATAGTAACAATTGAATATAAGACACGTTCATCAATATAAGCTATCTATAATGGTTGAGAAAAGATGCTTTCGCTATGTTTGTCAACTAATGTGGCACGATTATCCAGACACCACCTTAACATCTCATATTAGAATCCGTAAGGATGGATAATCATATCATATTGCAGGTTGTGGGTTAACAGTGCTCATAACAAAAAGTTCAGTATGAGCTTTGAATTTTGCAACTGTCACAAACTTTATAGAGTCAATGCATATTTTCAGCATCGTTTCCCATGTTCAATCTCGAAGATAGTTAATGTCTATAGAGTCAATGCACATCCTATAGTCCAAGCATATTTTCAGTATTGACTTAATTGGGTGCCTTTGTTCCATTCTTAGAGGTACACATGTTAGGGGCTGTAGAGAGGCAACTCCTCCTATATAAGAGAACTTTCTCATATTTGAATACAATCAGAAAACAAACAAAAATCACACACCATATTAGAATAGAAGAGAAGAGAAGTTATTGGATGAGCTACTACTGTAAAAATCACACACCAATAAGACAACTCTTCCTGAAGAGAATTTGTATGAGATTCTATGCAACAATGAAAACAGCGTCATGGTATGTTCCTCTCATTTGTATCAGAAACTTGGTATGTTCTACTCATTTTTATCTGTCTTCAATTTGGCAGTCCTCTTCTCCTTTCAGTTTGTGATTGAACAGTAAGTTTGTTCACAGATTGGATGATGATGGGTTCCCGTAAATTGGTGCGAACTTACGTACCAAAGGAACCCTAAAGCAAAGCGAATGGATGTGAAGATCATAATGTTGTCCCTTTTTTTTTTAAATGTTTGATGTAATGTTGTTTTAATGTTTAAGAAGATGTAAAGGTTATTTATGCTAAATCAAAGATCTTCCTTATAGAAATCTTCAAATATTCTGTGCAAATAAAAATTTCAGATACATGTGCAGTTCCATATCTTTGTTTTCGAGAAAATGGTATAGAGTAGTTTCAACATATACATTCACTATTGTGTTAAACAACTTTGAAGTATAAAAAACTCTCGTGAAACAATGAGTATATTATGTTTAAGCCGATTTTGGAGTTTAAGTCCATCAACAGTTCTAATATTTGATTTTTAAACTGAATTGAACTATATGTCTATATGAGGTGTGTATTGCCATTTCTTGGTAAAGAACCTTTTATCATAATATAAAGATAACAGACAAATTTGTAGCTTAGAATATGATAATTACCCTATCTAAGATTGTTTGGTTGAGCCAGTAGTGTTTGTTTATTTCTTTCATAATCAATTCTATAAATTAAAACTAATATGATTGAATAGGTGTGCAAAGTAATACATGATCTCATTCCTCGCTAAAATAAGTTGTTGTATATTGAAGCTCTAACCGTATATGGAAACACCACGTGGTAGAAGTTTAATGTCGTTATAAACATCCATGACCACGAATTTACCTGTTTTGGATTCTTTGTTGCATTCTTTGATCAGTACATCAAAAATAAATGTTCTTCCTATCATTGAATCAAATATCGACAATGCTTCATCCACTTTGTTTGATCTAACCATATCATAATGTTGTTCGATGTCATAATTCATGAAAGTTTGCGCAACTCTTCCTTCGATAACAAATATCGCAGTGGACTTGTCATCCACCACTCTCAGATGCATCTTGTACCTACAATATATAACAGTATACGATGATCTAGATTGCACTGGAGTGTTGACGATTCCCATAAATTTTATGTAAGTACGAAGATTAATGCATACATACATTGGTATCTCCATCGTAGATGTAGAGTCGCATCCAATGCAGTATGAATGATTGATCCCAGAATTGCTTGGTGTCTCCTTTTGCACAGTTTTCTTATGGCATCTTCTGCAAGTCAGATAGTACCATCCTTTGTCTTGGACCAACCAAGCTACCGTTTCCCTGCACATGAGTGTCTTTCCATGTCGTTTTGAAGTTCAGTATTGTTAAAACATTAATAGAATTTGTTATTAATATGAAAATATGCGAGTACCTGAATGCACCCAAATTCTTGTTCTGATTTTTCTTTCATTCTAAAAGCATATTCATATGTCTTAGATTTTAATCTGACAATCCATAAACTCTCTTCGGTGTTTTTTTCTGAATTTCCATTGTGCTATCCTTTGTTGGTCTCAGATCTTGTCTATGTTTGCCCTGTAATTCAGGCCTACTTTTTTCTTGAATCGTCCTAGACTTTGTGCTTGTTTTGTATTGAATTTCTTCATCTTTTTGAATGGAAATATTAGCATGCTCATATATTCTAGAGAAACCATTATCCTGGAATAGAAAAGGGACCCTATAATAGTACACATTTTAAAAAAACCATAGACCCCTAAAATAATGGTAGGATGAATTTCCTTGAGCTGTTTTTTTCTTTTAAAAAACCGTAGGACCTGTATCTCCTAACTAAATTTCTTTCATGGGTAATACTGCCTAAACAGCGGATGATTCGTAATCGAACACATATTATTAGTCTTAATCTAACAAATATTTATACGGAAAAATATTAAGAACTTGAAATAGTAAAATTTGTCTCTCAAAGTTACTATAAGAAAGAAAAAAATGCCTCCTAATAAAGAAATCAATGCAAAAGTGCTATAGTATAGCTAATAAGTTGTCTGGACATATTGATGCTCTCTCTGATCAGTAGTTATTATTAGATGGACTAATAATATTTGTTTCTAAGATATTCGGCGTGGTTCCATCCTCCACCTGCAACGATTGTTCCGTGTCACTTGAAGTTTCTTCCGAATCATCATCATGGATTGGTTGTTTTCTTATGGAAGCTCGTGTTATCTGTGATAGGTAAAAAAAAAGAAGGATTCAGTGTTGTTTTAATTTTGTTTGTGTACTTCATGCTGTTAGAAAAAATAATAATACCTTCTTTGTTTTTCCGGTGGCATCTATTTTCATGATTTCTTTTGCTTCAAAAGACATGATTCCCCATGTGAGTTTTGCCACTTCCACGCGAAAGACACATACATATCCCTTTATTCTGCATGTTACCTCCTTTCTAAATTTTCTTTGGATTTCCTGCAATTAGGGTTTGATTGTTGTTATCTATCATGATTCTAGTTAGCATAAATATTGATTTTTTTGAGGCATTACCTTATTTTCTGATGGAAATTTTTGAACGTCATTAAACGTCAACCCAGTTAACTCCTCGGCGTGTTTTCCGTGTACCAATATTTCAGCTAGGCCTGTGATGTCTTTGACTTGGAGTCTTATTAGCAATCTGCAAACCAAGAATATTAATATGTATGTTATTTTAAAAACCACCTCAATCCGTAGGTCAGGAATATCAATAATTAAAAAAGTTACCTTGTTCTTGGAGAAGAAATTTGTTCATTGCAATTTGAACACCAGCTCAAATCATCAATTGTTTGGTATCTTTCATCGCATCCTGGGCAAGCATAGTAAAACCATTCTTGTCTTCTTTTTAGACGTACGATTGTTGCATTGATCTTTATTGAGAAGCGCTGTGTTCATTGATAAAATTAAACTACCTATGTAATGATATAGATCATATGTGCATGTATACAACATTATCTGAGACCGAGATTACCTTATTTTTACCGTACAACTCCTGTTTTTCTAGATAAGTTGATGCCTTGGTTATGCTCATTCTATTTCTCTTTACGATTCGATCTGTCATCTTTTGTTTTTCCTTGTACAAAGCATATGTTATGAGTTTGTATCTTTTCCCTGCATATAAATATTGTTTTCATAAACACCATTAGTATTTTATTTACATGCATAAGAAAAATAACAATATTGCAGAGGCTAAAGAATAATTATATCGAACCTTGATCATAGTTTCCAGTATTCTCGGAGGACATGTTATCCTGTGGGTAATATTCAAATTCAATGTCAAGCATTATGCTCATAAGTTTTAATATGTTGAGTTTAAAATACGAAGAAGAATTGTATCTTGTAATATCCAAATTATATGTGAAGCACTATGCACTTAAGTTTTAATATGTTGAGTTAAAAAGAAGAAGAAGAACTGTACCTTGTTATCAAAACTACCGGGGAGATCCTGTGTTTGGTCTTACAAAAGAATTCTGGGTTGATGCTCTGTATATGGGATAGTGTAACCTATATATAGGTCATGGAAACCTTGTTAAGGAAAACAGTGTTTCCACAGAAATCAACTTGTATTCAATTCCCAATAAGGAAATCGTGTGTCCTATATACGAACAGTTTAACTTGTATTAGCTTTCCTAAATCCATCCTAACTCTAACCTTTTTTTATTTTTGGGCCGACAGTCTAAAATAATACACTTGCATCTAAGCGTTTTTCTGTGAAAGAAGTGGTGGGATTGTCCAGTTCCTTTTTTACATCTGTAGCGAGGATGTTGAACCCTGCTCTTTCAAGACTATTGTTCAGTTCCTTTTTTGCAATATTCTTGCCGGACATGTTTTTTAGATAAAAAAAGAAGAAGAAGATACATACCTTGGAGATTCTGATATCTGTCCTGCTAGAGAATGTTGGTTTGATTAATCTTCATTTTATTCCATTTAGAACATCTGTTGTTCCATTTTATTACCGGAAATATTTGAACCATTCTAGACATGGTTTTGATACATTTACCAAACCATTGAACCTTTTACTTTCGTGTTGAACAATCTCCATAAAGAAATATGATAGACAGATTCCATTTGTTGGACCGAATTGCTGATAAATAATAATGTTCGATGTTGCCATTGAATCATAAAAAATAAATAAATATTAACAATATTTAGGCTACGCACTTCCCTCTAATTTAATGATGCAGCTCTGAGCGAGAGTCATTTGATCTCTCCCTAAATCTTTTCCACACATTAAAATAAAGGAAACAATAGTGTGATCATATACATGTTTTTAAAATCTAATCCATGTTTTTAAAATAATTCATGCTAATCCATTTTAAAGCAGCCCATGGTTATAATTAAAAAGGAGTCCATGTTTTCCATTCATATTTTTCAAAATAATCAATGTTCTTGTTCAAAATAAAAGAAAAAAGTAATGCACAACCATTTTATTCCGCTGCTTAGCCAATCGTACATTGATATTAGATTTCATTTGATATTAGATAAGCCAAGTACTGAGTATCAAAATCCGAGTACTAAGTCCTAATTAAGCTGGTGGATTAGACTAACCCTACCTTCGAAGCTTGATACATTAATCATTTTTCTTCCGTTGTGTTTGAGTTTTTCGTATGTTGATAATACCAAACTGCATCTGCAACCTTATTTTGTTGTGTATTTATCTCCATATTCAATCTCCTCTAGAGCATTATTTTGCTGAACATATTCTTTTTCAGGATGTAATGCGTCTGGATCCTGATCTTCTAAAGCATCATGCATTGCTTCGCATGATCTACAATACACGCGATAAAACCTGTGAAGTTTATTGTATCTAGAACATCGGGATGCTTTGTTGTGACGTTTCTTATGAATTACTTGAAATGTGCTCATGTCATGGAATAGTTTATTGTGTCCTGGGCATTTTATTCCCATGTATGTATGTTATGTATTCATATACCTTATGTCTGTGTTAACATCGACACATGGTGTTTCTCGAGTATACGTGTTTGTTAATGTGTAGATGATGTTTCTTCAGTACATTGACACACAGTGTTACTACATCAGCAACTCCTCTCAATGCAATCATGTATAGTTTTGAAATTGGATTGATAAGATGTTATTATAATAACTAATGTGAATGCTATCTGTACATACACAGTTATGAACATTCCATTCTGTTTTGTACATGTACTATTCCACATGCCTTCTATCTACAAACTAAAATTGGATACACCATTCTTTCAATTCATCAGCACTTCTTAACCGCATGTATATAAGAAACTACGTTTTAAATTCATTAGTACTTCTTAAATGCATTTATAAAAGAAAACACGGTTCATTTTTTTTTGACAAAATAATTATGCAATCACTGCAAAAGCTACCAATGCAATAAAAAAAAGGTTTATAATCGAGAGATTACGCCAAATAATTGTAAGAAGATTATTTAGTATCCTACTACGCCAAATAACTGTAAGAAGATTATTTAGTATCCTAGTTCGCAAAGGTCAGCTTGTTCCTGGTCAGCTTGATCCTCTCCCCCATGGATCCCTGAGGAGGTAACGTCACCACTAACAGCATCACTCCAATCGAATAATGGTCGTGGCATATCTTTGAAGTCTTCAAGAGACCTTTCAAATTGACGCAGTTGTTTGTCCAGAAGATATAGACCAAAATCAAGTATTTGATCTTCAGTTGGCTCCTTGATATTATATTCCACTCTCAATTGAAATTCTAAATCATTACACATGTTGAGTCTAAACTCCGACCATAAAACGCCGGGCTGAAGCACATCACAGTGGCTGAGAATAGTTTGAAAAAGAATTCTTAGTCGAGCTCCTGTTGTCACCTTTATTGCCTCCTGGAAACATCCAAACCATTCTCTATCTACGACTGAAAATCCAGAGACATCAAAAACATCACATAAACTACAACTGAATTTTTATGTTACATAGGAAAAAAAATTCATGTTATCCTCTACTATTAATCACTATTGATTCAACATAATAAGATTGTTGTAATCTTGAGACCGTTTTAATGATGGTTGATTGGTCTCTAGTATTTATTTATATCCATTATAAAAAGTATTTTTCAGGAAGATGATCCCAAACCTTGGTTATTGGTATTCATATCCTCTCCTGACATGTTCACTTCAACCGTGGATTTTTCATATCTTCTGTAGATATAACTATGTATGTATCGAATTGCTGATCTCCTGTTTGCTTGAACTTGGTCCATTATCTATATGCATAAGAAAACAAATAGTTACGCATCAGTATAATAATCTCAAACCTTGATTAAAACTAATATTAGCAAAACCTTAATTATTATTGGATATAGGAAAAAATAAAGAGAAGCGTACCTTGTGAATTCTTCTACGCCCAGTTCTGCAAAAGTGTCTTTGATAGATGTTATGTATAGGCGTGTGTCCTTTATATAGTTTTGAAAGATCCTTGTTAAGGAAATCAGTGTTTTCATAGAATTAAAATTCCATTATTTTTTCTGAGAAAGGAAATCACTTCATAAAATAACTCTGATTTCTACAAATTCCTAGAAAGGAAATCACTTCATAGAATAACCCTGATTTAAAATAAATCTTGTTTCCTATATTCCATGGAAATTAGTGTTTCATATGATTGATAAATTTACAGGCCAAGGAAAAAATGCAGTGATACAATGCCAAATTGATGCAAGTAGAATAAGTCCAGTCATAATTTTTCAAAGTTACCCCTATATTGGCTGGTTCTCCAGTTGACAGGCGAGTAATCTCTTGGGATTTTAAACTATACTGATGTTCTAATTCATCGTTGACATGATATATACGCTGGACAAAAATAATTCTACAGCAAGGCATTCTCGAATTCCATTCGAACGTAACTGGGATTTTCGTTTTCTTACCTGTTAAACAAATCATGGAAATTTCCTAGGTCTAGGATTCTCATGTTGGGCTGGTGAGATTTCTAAATATCATAACGTATCATCTCCAATTGTTCATACTTACAGATGATTATTGTAAGGAATGAAGTCCATAATCACCCAACAATAAACGATCCAATTGGTACATAATGATGCATACACTACAAAAAAGTGGGTCTATTGCCTCGCTATGTTGCCACACATCTATAAATAATGTGGCAATAGGGGGGGTTTTAGCCTCACGCCATAACAGGTGTGGCATTAAGTACGAGTTTTTGCTACACATGTTAATAGATGAAGCAAAAGATACATTTTTGCCTCATGTTATTCTTTGAAGAAGCAATAGCTTAATTTCTAGCCACATAGACGTGGCAACAGGTTTAAATAATGTAAAATAGTAGACTAAAAACATTTATTAAATATTCTTTTTCTTTTTCAATAATTTTATCGATTAAATTATTAAAATAATAACAATAATATCCGGTTAATTGTGGATAGCTAACCAATGGCTTAGCACCACAAAAATAGCTAACCAATGGCTTAATTTTAAGCGAGTTTTGGGGCACTGTGGTTTTCCTGAAGAATTTTATTTTTAGCTAGTTATGATGTTAATGTCATAGTAGGAAATTTTCTTTTCCACGTAAAAATGGCTCCCTTCCAAAAGAACGTAGGAGCATTAACTTGTGGCTAGGCTCATTTTACCAATTCCATGCGTCAACATTTTAATAATAATTAAAAAAATTAAATATGATAAGAAAAATAAACAAAAAATTAAAATTTGATAAAAAAAAAAGAAAAGAAAAAGAACAACATAACATATATTTTGTCTTTGTATATGCATAGCACAGATGAGCCACGTACTAACAAAAAAACCACCAACAAAGTTATGAAAGTGGAAGCGACACGTAACAAAGGTACCATAGAAGGGTCCGACATTAAAAATTAAGATTAAAAATGTTCACTTTTTTTTTATTCCTTGTTTACACTTGCACCTGGCCTAACCTAACTAGTACACGAGAGGACATAATCTTCAATTTTCTTTCTATCTTTTGCCTTCCCAAAACAAAGTTGCAGAGCAGCAGAGAGAGAACCGGAGATAACGAGGATATTTTCGCTTCAGCTTCAAATTATAGAAAGTTTGTTAGAGGAAAAGTGGAATTAGGGGTTATTCATAGAAGATTTAGTCTGGAATTTTGGAAATATTTCTGCATCGCCGTAGGATGAAAATCTGATGAAAACAAGAGTAATTTGAGAAGGAATGAAAGAAGAACATCTAGCGAGAATAATCTCGGTCAATTATTTTTCGATTTGAACCCTAGTATTTTCATTCTGGGCGGGATGAAATCAAAAGAAAATCCTTTTGGGCGGGATTATTCGTGCTTGGTGTTTTGGAGTATCGATAAATTGAACCCTAAAATCAGTCCAGGGATGTTAAGAGATACACCTTTTCTGGGGGATTATCCGTTCTGAGATCAAAAACATCAAGGTATATCATTTTTATGCTTATATCAATGGTTAAATAACTTCCAATCGATCATAATAAGTTATTCTTTTTTATTTACAGATCTACACAGTTCTTCGGATTGATTTGGGTTTTTATTCAGGTCATTCTCCGAACTTCAATTCGAAAATGGGTTTTCTTTAATTTGGGTTTTCGATGTTCTGATATTTATTTTAAATTTTTTTTTTTGTAGGGTAATTTAATTTTTGAAGATGGAATTTAAGGAAGAGTAAGTTTTTAATCCCTATTATCTTTCCATTTCTTATAAGGTTTCTGTGGTTTTGGCAAGATATTTTTTTGTTTGGTTCTCATATTTGATTGTTACGGCCATTTTGGGTATTAGATAAGGATTTTTCATATGTTTTTTTTTTCAGTTGTTGTTTGGATTTGATTTTGTTTGAGAAATTCCAATTGTGTGTAGATGTGATGTTTAAAGCATTATCTTCTGTTGGTTAAGGTGTAAATCTTGTACTCAGTTCTAATTTGAAAGTCTACTAGACTAAATTATGTGGGCAGGAAAGGTTTTAGTATTTCTCAGCATGTGTTGTGTGTGGTTTACTATTTCTGACTTGTCTGTCTTTAATTTTGGTCTGTTGTCTCTTATCCAATGACTTATTCTTCGAGGTTCTTGCTTACTGCTCATCTTAATACTTATAGATTCTTCTAGAAGTCACATTAGTAATAGCAGTAGTAGCGTTAACTTTCTTATTAGTTGTGCAAGAAGGAGGTTTTGATGGCTTACAATCTTTAGTCCATCTCTTCAATCCATTAGGTGTTGGACAAGATACACATAGTAGGCCACTGGTTCTTGACAGGGGACTTTTGTAGTACAAATTTATGAGACATTCTTCCAGTACCATACTATTAGCTCCGGTTACTAGTTTGAAGTATTATTGACAGTATTTACAGATATTAATCTAATTAGGCTGGGTTCAAATTTTCTATCAACTTATTTGTTCTGCCTGCCTGAATTTGTTTCTGTTTTTTCTTCTTGCTGTGAAATGAATATCCGAACCCAAATTGCGTTGTGCGCAATGAACAGTGAAAATGATCTGAAAAGTTCTGGCATTGATGTTGTTTCCCAAACACGCAAGTATTAATAAGATAATATGTTCTTGTTGAATTTTAGATGTTTGGAACACCCAATGATGTTGTTTACGGAGATGTATTTGCTTAGTTTTAGTATTGCTGCTCAAAACTCACTCTTTTTTTTTTATTTACGTATGAGCTCCTTGATTAGATGTGGACATTACAATTTAGCATATTCCAAGAGTTCTCTCATAGATTCCAATCTGAGTGTTCTTCTGATGTATGACTATAAAGGAAACCTTGTTGTTTTATGTAGGATGGAATATCAACAAAATGGGGAGCAAGGAGAGCATTCCAATTCTGAAACTACTGGTGATTTTTTTTTGTTGGGTACAGTTATGTTTAGATGTATTTTTAGTTATCCGTGTACAAAATGCTTACGTTACTCTCTAAGAAGTTTTTGTCTATCGAGAGAGAAAGGTGCGAGGTGATACCACTTTTGCATCTTTCATTGGAAAGAAAAAAGAGGAGAAAGAAATGGTTGATTGGGATATGAAAAAAGATAAACCTTGTCGAAAAAACCAAGAGAAATATTCCGGTGTCATTGGTGTGTTGCTCAAACAATCTCGCCGTTGGAACTCGAAAAACCCTTGGAATTTGCAAGATGTCAACGCTAAGGATTGGTTGTGGGCCGAACTTAAGGTGAACATACTCTGCAGTGAAACTTAAGGATTGTTTGTGTGACTTATGAACTGAATGGAAATTTTTTTGTTTTATTCATTTCAGGATTTGTTTGTTGTTGATGAATGTCATAAACAAGGTACCATGTCTATTGCTGGTGGAATATTTAAAGACAAGAAGAGTAAATGGAAAAGGAAACATTATAAGCTCACAAATAGACATGCAATGAATCTGAAAGATAAACCCAATTCGTTAACCGAAGGGCAGTGGAAGTCTCTTGTAAAACTTTGGTATAGTGAAGCGCATCAAGTAAGTTCACACATCTAAAATGTTTGCATTTAAGTTCTGTTAAAACAATCATGTCTAATTAATTTTAACTTGTATATTCGTAAGATACTATCCAAGAAAAATGCCATTAGTAGAAGCCAACAGAAAACGAAGCACACAATGGGCAAGAAAAACTACTCTCGATGCGAAGCTGAAATGGTATGTAGATGCATGTATTTTCAACATTGCTTAAATGGCCTTTCTTTCCTTTAGCATGTTTAGCACTTGTTGGTCATCTGTCTGACTTAACTTCTAGTGAACATTGGATAGTGCTAAACCAGTTTTTTCTTCTATTAAGTTTTTTCAGAATTCTAATCATATAATTCTATTGGATACCATTAATAAGTGTGTGGATGAATTTGTTTAGGCTCAAGAGAATGGATGGAACCCACCAACTGATGGTGACGTGTTCATTAAAACCCATATAAATAAATTCATTGGACCCATTTTCACAAGGATACATTGTAAGTCTATTGTAATGGTTTCTTAGAAAAGTTCATGAATTTGCTGCTTATAGAAGATCCTTTTGCCTATTTTATTTTTTTCCTGATATACATAGGCCCAGCTGAGGGAACAATCCGGGTTGGATGAGAATGGGTTGGATGAAGATGGTAACCAACATTCAATCAGTAATGAAGTCTATGCAAATGTAGTACCTATGAACAAACATAAACGTATAAGAGCTCAAAGGTGCCATCGAAAAGTGAGGATTTTGAGAGATAAAAGGAAGAGCGAGTGGAAGAATTTAAGAGGAAAATGAAAGAACGAGATGCAGAGTGGGAGAGGCGAATGGAAGCGCAAAATGAGAAGTATAACATGCGTCAGAACAAAATGATGGAGTATGTTAGATTTTGCAGGCCAGACCTATTTACGAGATCGGGGAAACTCTCATGACCTCCAGATCACCTCTTCAGAACTTGGGAGCATCATCACAGACCTAGGGAGCAATTATCTATACACGGGAAGACGCCTTTCATACCTTTGGAGCAGCGCCGAAGACCTGGGGAGCATCCTGGCATACCAGAGGAGCAACTTTTTGGACCTTCGCCTCTTTACAGGTCTGGGGAGCAGCCCAGCAGACACGGGTCGACTAATTTCATACCTTTGGATCAGCGCCAAAGATATGGGGAGCAGCTTGGTAGACTAGAGGAGCAACCTTTTGGACATGCGGAATCGCTTTACAGGCCTGGGGAGCATCCCAATAGAAATGGGGCGACGTCTTTCATACCATTGGAGCAGCGCCAAAGACCTGGGGAGAAGCCTGGAAGACCTGAGGAGCTACTCTTTGGACCTGCGGAGCCGCTTTACATATCCAGGGACCAACTCAACAGACCTCAAAATGATTGTAAGTCTCTCTTCCTTGATAATAAAGGTATTTGTTAATATTCAATTAGACATGATGATTCTCTACATTTGTTGATATTCTTTTTACTTAGTGGTCTTTGTTTTGGTTTGTTTAGCAAGTACGCAGGGATCAGGAACAGACGTCTGGGATTGGATATCGAGGCCGCCTGAGAGTTGATTTAACATGGACTAGGCCAAGTTTGAATTATTAGGTTTCTTTAGTTTTGATTGTGTAATTTTGTTGTTTCCTTATGGTTAAATGGGATTCTCCATGCCTTGTGACTAGAGCTGGCAAACAAGCCAAAACCCGCGGGTTTGCCCGGCCCGGCCCGTGAAAAACCCGCACCCGGCTCGGCTTGTGTCTAAACAAGCCGGGTTCGGGTTGGAGAAATGCCGGCTTGTGAGTAAACGGGTTAATCCGTCCCGGCCCATAAAACCGCGGGTACAACCCGTAACCCTCATTTCCCCATATAGTTCACATGAGTCCCTCCACGTGTCCCTTCGGTGAGTGGAAATTAAAACGGAAAAAAAAAATCTTTCAGTTATTCGCTTCACCCCCTTCTCTTCCTCTTCGTCTCTTCTTTTCTTTCTTCTCGACTGCTTCTTCTTACAAGTTCCAACTCCAAAACCCTAGAACAGGGATTGAGTCATTGAATTGAACAATCCTTACAAAACCCTAGATTGATTGGTCTCCTCTTCATCATCTGATTTATCATCTCGATTTCTAGGGTTTTGGATGTGAAATAAAATTGGGTCTGATTCAGTTACTGTGAAGATTCAAACCAAAAAGAGGATTGGGTTATGTTTTGTTGCTGGATGGATTCTTTTCGAAACAATTGTTTTGGTGTTGTTTATGATGAGTAATAGAGAAGATGTGTTAATGATTGAAGTTGGAATTCAAAGTAGGGTTTGATGAAGATGAGAAAGAAGAGTCCAAATCTGCTATTAACTCTCTGATATTTGGATTTGGTCAAGAATGGTGGATGATTTAGGGTTTTGAAACGAATTAGAAACATGGGTATGTCTCAAATTCAAGGTTATAGTGAGATAATTGAGTTATTGAAGTAAATAGAGGGTATCAGGAGTGGATATAATTGGCCATTGAAGAATTACTTGGAAGGTTCTGCTGAGTTGAACAAGGTGATGGCTAGAGCTGAGATGGAGTTACAGAGATCTTGGAAGTGGCATAATGAATTTATTACAGAGAATGGTTGAAATTGAATGATGGTGATTTCTAGCAGAAGAAGTGGTTGTATGTTGTGTTGTTGGTGTTGTATGCTTGGATATTTCTGGTAGAGTTGTTAGTTTGCATTAGATGGAGCAATCGAGTCTGCTGATAGAGCTGGTGTAGATGGATTTGCAGCAGCTTGAGTTGAGGCTGTAATCTGGTGGAGTATGAGAAGTTACTGCAAAGAATTAGATGAATGATTAGGACATGATTGTGCAGGGCAGCAAGCAAGTGAATCAAATGGATGGGTTTAATGATGGAGATGATGCTTTGGTTAAAATGACAGTGAGTGGTGCTGAGAACTGGAGCTCAAGAAGATCAGAGAATGGATTTTGCAGTTGTAGTTTTGCTGAAGTGGAAACTATTGCAGGTGATAGGCTTGGATGAGTGTCGAGAATCGAGATGTAGAAAATGGACAATTTTTATCCTTGTAATTTGTCACAAATTAACTTAATTAAATTTTAGTTTTAATTAAACAAGCCGGGATAACCCGTGAACCCGCAAGCTTAACCCGTTACGGGCACACGAGTTGAAGAAATGACCACCCGTGAAGAATTTGGACCCGCGGGTTTTGACCCGTGTTAACCCGAACCCGTGTAACCCGCAACGGTCCAGCCCCGGCCCGCCCGTTTGCCAGCTCTACTTGTGACAACTACTTTTATTTAATGGAACTTCAATTCTTTATTTGGATTCACTTTTTGTTATTGTTTTACTATTTTACTGTTTTTTTGTTACCGTGCATAATCTAAAACATAATATTACAATGGTCAGTATATCAGTAAATGAGTTTTAGCTACATACAAGCTGTGGCATCAGGGTTTGCCTTGCCGCACTCATAGCCACGACAATGGTATGGCAAAATAATTTTTGAATAAAATGTAATTCAAAATAATTTTATATTAAATAATAATAAATTTTTTTGCCACAAGTTATTGCTTCACCAATTGATGTGGCAAAAAAATTAAAATTAAAAATTAAAATTAAAAATAAATAAAAATACCTATTGCCTCGTGTTATTGCCTCACCATTTGGTGTGGCAAAAAATCCAGCTTTTGCCACTGTACCTTAAAGGGGTGGCAACTATTTCTTGCCACCCAAGCTGTTGCCACTGGTGTGGCAAAATATTTTTATGTGGCAAAAAGATATAGCCACACTAAATATGGGTTGTTGCCACATTTGTGACATGTTGCAATACACCCTTTTTTTTTGTAGTGATATGAGTGGCGATCCATATGCTAAATATTCATTTTTTTTATTTCCAACACAACTAATGTTTGCATAGTCCCTCTTTTTAAAAATCCACTTGGTCATACATCATATTTGATTGTGCCAACTTTATAAGATTATTAATTATTTTGCGTTGCATAAAATGCAAACACAATATATACTTTATTTTGACTGCAAAAGGAACTAATTTAGCCTTCGAATAAATCCGTTGCTAAACTTTATTTGGATCGGAATCAAAAAAATTTCTAAAGTCTTGCCTACATGTATGCAAGTACCCACTGGTGCAGTATTCCCAAGATGTGCACTTCTCCACGCAACACTACCAATATGTCGAGAGAGTAGTCCATGTGCAGGTACAATGTCTCCCATTAATCTTTAAGAGACATGTTAGATGCACCTCTATTCACTCGAGTGATTTGTATACAAATGGTATGATTTGAACAGAGGCAATTCCCACCTAATCGTATTCATTACATCTTTTTTTATTGCATATTTTACTGTTGTGTTCAAAAACTAATTGTTGGGAATGGATAACACCGTATTCTTTAAAGAGATTTAATGCACCTATATCCCATTCGACTGCTTTGTGTACAAATGGTATGGTTATGACAGAGGCAACTTTCACCTAATCGTATTCATTACTTACACTTCTATAGCTTGTTCTATATAAGAGTAGCTAATCCATTCATCTGGCACAACATTTTTCACCATGTCTGTGTTTATTATAGATATTTTTTTTTTCTAAAAAAGTCAGATTCATTGGTCGATTGTTGTTGATGGCTGAACATAAATTGATTGTTTTCCGTAAGGTGTGTTTCCTGTCGCAGTTTACAATAAAACATGATGGTATATTATCTCATTGGCAACTTTGGTTAGTATAAAATTTCACACGTTTCGCTGAGAAACATTTGGTTTTGAGGTACAATCACTGGGATCATCCTTTGTATTTTTATCAATTCCATGTTTCTCCGTTATTTTATCTGGGATTCGGTTACTATTGCATTTGAAAGTGGCATTGTAGATCTCAGTCAACATAATGAAGAACCATTAAGGACAGTGGCAGTGTAGATCTTAGACAACACAATGAAGAATCATTAAAGAGTAATACGTTTAATGTGGCTGTTTTGTATTTCTTTTCATGGAAAGCTAATTAATTGTATTTAGATCTTGTTAATGTATCAATGTCAATGATGATGTTTTCTGATGTGGCTGTTGTATAACTCTAATAATTGCTCCCAAAGTTTCATAACCGTTCCTTATCAATTTCACATCTCCAAACCCATTTCTCGGTGACTTCTCGGTCGTACCAGTTTCCGAGACAAATAAATACATCCATAACCAACTCAGCACAGCGTGTCAGCGACCCTGGTTCTGCTCGCAACTCTATCTTCATCTCTGTCTCGTCACTACCAATGGTAGACACCATCGAAGTTATTTATGTGAATTTAGGTTTTTATTTATAGGTTTAATAAGGTATTGTAGTTAATGTACAACGTAATTTAATGAAATTCTATATATATTGGTATTGGTATTTAAACTCTATATAAAAAATAAATAAATATATGTATATCTTTAGGAAATATTGTGATCTGGAAACTGAGTTGTTATGGGAATCTTATGTACAATCCTGAAATTCCTTTCTTTTACCTTAGGACGCTCGAGCACACGTACTTTCGTAGTTAACTTTCGCAAATTACCTAGGTTGAAAAGTCATTTTTCACAGTCGATGAAAGGTTGCTTAGAGTATTCTCTGAAATGTTCCAAAATACCAACATTTTTCTAACATCTTAGCTGCTAATATAAAAACTTAATTTATGACAGTGTCTGGAGCTGTTAATGAATCAGTATATTTTGTGTAGAGTACTTGAGATCGCCTTCATGTCAATACACCTCAACTAAGGATCAGACTGATATCTGAGTATCTACTATGAAGCAAGGATACCGAATAGGGAATACATGCTTAGTATATATTTATCATAATAGCAGCGTTCCTCCTTGATATAAACAGAATACATGCTTTAAGACTTCCTAGTTTAAAAGTGTCAGTCACATACTTGCCTTGATTTTTTACTAAGATTCCAAAATAACAACGTTATTGATAGACACGTTTATCAAAATACCAACATTCTTCTTAGATACATTTATAAAATACCAAGAGCACCAGTCATATAATTGCTTCGTTTTTCTATCAAGGAACCAAAATACCAACATTCTTCTTAGAGACGCTTGTAAAATTCCACCATTTTTCCTAGTTGATTTTATGCATTCTCCGGGTTCTATATGATACCGGGCCTCTCTTGATTCTCCCATTTCGTGTACCATAGGCAACTGGTGATGATGGATTTGTAGTGGTTCGTTGAGTACATGATTGAATTTGTGTATTGTCTTTTTGAGTTGTCGGCGATACCTTTGATATCGGTTTGGCATCCATTTGTTTGTAGCATACTTTGGGAATGTTTTTGTTGTCATTGCTATCGCTAATGCTGTTTTCTTTAGGTCTGTGTGGGAAGCTCGGCAGTTTTATTATGAAAGTTTCATGCGGTGGTCGATGTCTGGTCGCAACAGATGATTTGTCATCAAAGTCAGCTGATAAATAATAGTGCTCACTTTCATCACTGCTAGTACTTCCCCCCCCCCTGTTTGCATTGTTCAGAATTTTTCGCCGTCATTGTTACCTGTCATGAATAAGAATTAGATAAGGGATCTGAACTATTAAACACATAAATATTAAGCTAAAATTAAATATATGTGTAATGTAATATATCGAAGTTTAAAAATATTTTCAATTAATCTAAAAAGAAAGCTAATCGAAACAATTTCACAACCTCAAACTTGTAAACTTTCAAGGTTTTCTAAGTAGCTTGTTTATTGCAGTCGAGAATCACACAATGCAGCTATGTTATGTATGATGTGTATGGAAAATCACATAATATAGTTGTCATATGACCAAAAGAGTGATATTATTAGTAATACCAATCAATTAACATAAACTAGTACAATTTTATTGTACAATCGAAGTTCTCCAAAAACACTCAACCGAATTCCTGTTTATAAAAAAACTTATACAAACAATGGGCAACAGATTTGATACCAAGACAATATACCAATTTTAATCTAGGAGAATCAAGATTCAAATGAAATCATCATAAATTTTCATCTAGCATAGGCATACTAATGGGTATTATAAGTATTGTAAATCAAATTAGTCTATAGAGATTGACAATAAGCAAAACCCAATCATCTTCAGTTATCTTCAAAATAACAGTGATATGCAATGTTATCAAATATCTTGCCATTTAAAAGTAAGTTTTATAAACACTGGTATTTCCAACGTAGATGAAGTATTGCATTCAAAGTTGTATAAACATTGGTATTTCCAACGTAGATAAAGTATTGCATTCAAACACTGGTGTATAAACACTGATTTATTCAAATCATTGATATGCAATAAATCCCAGAATTGTTTGGTGTCTCCTTATATACAGTTTTTATATAAGGTTTTATAATAACAAATGAAACGCATAGAATTCAATGTAAAATCTCAGATATGTTTGTATATAAATTTATGCCCTTGAAATGTTCCACCGCAAGAGTTTCACATATGAATTATAAACTGTACCTTTCACTAAAAGAGTTGAGTATAGAATCATAAATGCGGTTAGATTCTATAACATATGAGCATCCTGAACAAAATGCATACTCGATACTATTATCAAATTCCAGCACCCAATTAAGTAATTCAAAGATGATGAATCCATTATAAAAAAACTGGAATATGCGTGTGCATAATTTATAACTAAACTAAGTAAATATACAGTATAAGCCAGATCTATGATTAGTTTTCAATAACAAAGTGTAAAATGCAATATGGGAATGCATATAAGAAGCTGAAGAATGCTAATACATAAGAATACTTCAGTTAAACAGTAGCACAGAATACGTCAGTATATCAACATTCAGATTCATTCGAAAATTTAAAAATAGACTACAGTTTTTCAGAAACACAAAGCTAGAAAATCACTGAACAATCATTTAGTATTCAACCATTCTATTCTAGATGACATGACTGCTTTAGATCAATAAAAATATCAGAGATTTCATGCAATAAAAACCAAATTGATTCTCAGTAACAAAACCAGATTTGAAAATCTTACCAATATATGTTAATCAACAAAAGAGTGTGTTTGGGAGTTGGAAGCTTGTTATGTAATTAGTACCTCAATACTCTAATTAAAAATTGATGCAAATATAAAAGAGAACGATGCAGATAGATTTAAAATAACAGGAGGAACCCAATTGGTACAAAAAAATTAGGTTTTGTTGCAATCGAATCATACTAATAGAAATCACAAAAGGATAAAATAGATTTTTGATTTATTACCTGATGTAAAAAATGCGTGTACCTTGTAGAAATCTTAACTCATTATCTGATTGTTTTGGTTCTGCAAACTTGGTGAAAAGAACTTTCGATGTTTTTGGATTTTTTTTAGCTTTCTATGTTTGGTAGGTGATAAAAACAATGTTTACATTGTTCGATATAAGGTCAATACACGTGTTATATTTCCAGGAAAAGGTGTCCACGTTTATAATGTCAAATTGCCGATATCTTTTTTCTTTTCCAGAAATCAAAATCTCTTAATTTTTTATCGTTCACCGTGATATGGAATAAGAGCCGCCCGATTTAGATTTGTTGTCTGTAAACAAAAACACGGTTACTTTAAGAGGTCAGAAAATAAAACAGGTTGCCGAATCGATTCTTAGTAACTTCAATTTTTTTTGTATGGACCTAAAGGACGAACCGCAACGAAGTCCGAGTTTGACCATGATCGTGATTGAATTTAGAGTCTGAGAATCACAAATTGGATTGTTTGAGAATTATTCTCCATAAGTAAAACCTGCATTATTTTCTTTTGTTAGACTGTGACCATTTTCCATAACTATGCAATCAATTTTTTTCAGCTAAGTCAATAGCATTCCCTACTTTATTGGGATACTTATAGGCTGGCTAAGTAAATTATCAAGCTAATGAATTCACTTATAAACCAATGACACGGACAATATTAACCATCATTCGTAAATTTAACACAGGAAATTTATAATTTTATCATAAATATAAGAGTATTCAGATTAAATTGAACAATCTTCATAAAGAAATATGATAGATATTCATACGCATTAATGCAAAGAATAATTTATATGAATTACATTATTTATAGAAAATTTTAAACAATATAGAGATGAAATTCAGTGTATTTCAATATAAACTAATGGTAACTGACATAAACTTGAATTGAATTATAAAGAGATGTAAACATTGTAATCCACTGATTAAATCGAAACTATTTCCAACAGATTTAATCATGTATTCCCCTCTATGAGGACTATATGTAATTTCTGATCATTGGCAGGACCGCAGTATGAATAATTATTATCGGAAAATGTGTCTGTTGTATTGCGAAAGACTCGCAGTGTGCTTGGAATGTTTCCTTTGTGATGTCAACAACTTGACCAATATTCTCACCTTCCATTACATGTGCTTTAATATTTATTTATTTTCAATTTCACTACTGAAAGCAAAGTCCTTGTTATCAGAAGTACTGGTTCTTCCGTGTATGGTGCCACCGCTACATATACCTCTTTAATTACCATTATCGGCGATCCAATATTCAGTGTCATAACGTGCTCCGGTATACGATCAATTTTTTACTTATCTAGCAACTCGAGTATCTCCTCTAGGAATCGACTTCCGGGGATTACATAAGGTATCTTTAGTTTAATTATATCTTCACCGTAAAATTTGTGCTCGTTGGGTTTAATATCTGCATCCTTTGTAGTGTCCGTTTCCCTATCTCTTATTGTTGGTACCTTCATCATTGTGTAGAAATAATTATTAGTGCGTAACGAAGTATGTATAAGTATTAATGAATATATATTTAAATTTTATGAAAATACGCTAGTACCTTAATGCACCCCAATTTTTGTTATGATTTTTCTTTCATCCTAAAAGCATATTCATATGTTTTATGTTTGCATCTGACAATCCATAAGCTCTGTTCGGTTGTTTTTCTGAATTTCCATTGTGCTGTCCTTTGTTGGTCCCGGATTTTTTCTATGTTTGCCCTGTAATGCAAGCCTACTTTTTTCTTGAATTGTTTTAGACTTTGTTCTTGTTTTTCATTGAATTTTTCCATTTTTTTTGTGAATCCATTTTCTGTGTGCTTGTCTTTTTTTTCAGGTTTTTTGAATGGAAATATTAGCATGCTCATATATTCCAGTAGTTCTGATTTATGCAGTTCGCCATCTAGGAAGTTCATCATTGATTCTGCGCATTATTTCTTTCTGCAGCACTTTTGTTTCGAAACAGAAATTCTTAATTTTTCTGGTGTTATAGAGTTCTATCTTTAGTTGTTTTTCATCAGACCCGTCTTCATCGTTTTTGAAGGGGTCTATTTCGGTTAAAAATACCATGTATTTGTACCTGTTGCGATTAAAACATATACAATTGCTTATTCTTTTTTTTTACAAATTTAGGAAAAAATATGCTTTTGATATGACTTTAAGTACTCTTATATAGGAGGTAGTCTTATATAAGAGCTAATAAACTTAAATTAAGAATCCTAGTTGTATCTGTATTTTGGAATCACGGTTTTGTTTCTTTATATAGATTTTGAATACTTGGTTTGCAAATAAAACAGTCGTTAAGAAAGAGATGGTATAGACATGATAATTGTATTATTAATTTTCGGAAACTTTTTTATTTTTTATTTTTTTTGTTTTGTATTAATCAATTTTGTTAGTTAATTTCAATTTGGGGCATGGTTGTTTGCATGTATGCAATAGGGAGCATATGGGTTTAATAATTCATGGCGAGTGGCATCAGTTTCGGTTAAGGGGCATCAGCGGTTGGGTTGTTGTAGAACTATATATAGGATATACATAAGACCCTTGTAGATTTTGGATGTCAGTTTTGTGTGTTTCTTTGCTCTGGTAAAAAAAAATGATAGGACACTGTAAGATGATCAATTATGTATTGCATCAAGCTATTGGTAATATAATGTAATAATCGATAGACGTAAAATTTAAATATGTTTTTGATTTTCTTTTCACGATCTTTCTTCAAGTTATTGGAAATTGTATCCGATGAATGATGCTCTTCAATCCCTGCATGTTTACTATTACAACTCGGAATGCTAATCTTGGTATTGATATCTTCGTTTTAGATTGATCTCCACCTAGAATCTCAGCTTCAATCAGTTTTTCTGTTAATATTGTGATTAGAAGAGGTTGGGTAGGATGAATTTCCTTGTATATTCTTTTATTTACAACTATCACCATCCCCACATTGAGTCTGACAATATGATCGGGTACATTGTGCAACTCTAAGCTGTTTAAAAACTCTTGATGGTAATCAGAATGGCCTTCGACAACTCGGTCACTGCTTAGGTATGTATGCTCTTGGTATTCTCCGTTCGTTGTCATAGTGATCGGTTACTTTATGACAGGGTATTAACTGTTCAATTATTCTCATATATATATATATATACATAGGTCATATGCATGTATATTCCTCTTAATAGAATTCTAGATATTTATAGAATTTGTGTTTATTTTTGGAAAAGAGTTTACAATGTGTATCCTAGTGGGATAGTTACTTTGTAAACTTTCAAGATGAATTTTTCTTTTTAAAAACCGAAGGACTTGTGTTTCCTAATTGAATTTCTTTCATTGTGAATACTATTTGCGGTGTAACTGCATGCCTAAATAGTAGATCATTTTGTGTAACAAAATACTCTAGGCTGTGTAACAAAGGTGTTGGTAATATAATGTAATAATTCATAGACATATAATTTTGTGATCAGAAGAGGTTGGGTAGGATGAATTTCCTTGTAAATTTTTCTATATAGAACTATCAACATGCCTATCTTGAGTAAACCAACACCTAATGTATCCAAACACTTAAGAGAACAGAACAAATATTAAAATTTAAACAGAACGAAGTACTATTAAAAGAACTACTGAAAGATTTAAGAGAACAGAACAACTATTAAAATTTGAACAGAATGAACTACCAAAATTCTTCTAAGTAGTAAAACCTTCGTAATCACTATTATCTGGATCACGGGGTTCAGTTGAAAAGTTTCCTCCATATTTGTATTCGTCGATTCTTTCGTTGCTCCAGATATCGTCTATGTTGGTTTTGTACTGATGTGACAGATATTTTTTGAACCCCTCCATTCGTTGTTTTTGTTTCCTATCATAATATTTCAACATTTCTCTTGCCCATTCTATCATTTCTTCATCTTGATCGCAGGCCATGCTATCTCGGTCAATCTCAAGATCTTGTCGGAACTGATGGCGTATAAATCTAGTCATCTCTTCGTCGATCATACTTAATTTTTTTTTTTCGGAAACTATAGTTGAAAAGCATAAATTGTTCAGCCTTTGTGTACTCGACTTAATGTCTATGGATTCTGCGTAAGCAATGACTTTTTCCTGATATTCGTTTAACTCGAAGTTGAATTTATATGTCTTTGAATTGGTTGTGACTTCCCATGTTCTTTCTTCAGCTTTATATACAATTTTATCTATGTTCATATTGTACATCACCTATAGTTGTATTTTAAAATTGAACATTGCAAGTTGCTGGTAGAACTGTATGCCTCTTTGTCTACTGTAGTAAGACGTCTCAAATTCTAGTATTTGATCTTCAGTTCCATTGAATGGGAAACGACTCCTATTTTTATGCTCTTTGTATATCTCGTCCATCACTTGTTTTCCTATGTATGAAATCATTGCGGTGTCTATTTCTCTTAGTATTTTTTTTTAAAAAACCTTGATCGGAAAACAAAAATTGTCAGCTATTCTAATGCCCTCGATTTGTTTATGTAGTTCTGGTGCATTAAGCCCCAGATCAGAACCCAGACCAATAATGGTAGTCTGCTGCTGTAAATATGACTCGACCATTCTACTGTCGCGTGTCAATGGATAGGATTCTGAATTTCTAATTGCATTAAGAAATTCTTCATGGATATTCATTGCTAGAAATCGATTATAGGTGATACCGTTCCGGTCCTTGTCTAATTTCTGGTATTCCATGAACTTTTGTAGCTCAAATTCCTTTCTTATCTTCTCGCTGCACATGGATCTGATCCTCTGGTAATGCTTTTTAACCCATTCTTTTTTTACAATGATAATCATACAACTGGATTGGATTGTGATTCTTCATCTCGTAGTGGTGACGCTGGTAATCTAAAAATCTTTTCAATTCCTCTTTGTCGTCGGAATCCTCAAGGGATTTAAATAGTTGTGTGCGTCGTTTGTATGGTTTCTTATATTTTACCGTTCTTGGTACTGGTTGCTTGGTAGCGATCTGGTCTTCATCTGGCATGATGTTTAGATTTTATATGTTCAGTAATTATGAAGTATCAAGATATCAAGAACACTAATTTGTATTATCATCAATTTTTTAGCATTATACCTTGGTTGATGCTCCTGGTATTTTCTGTTGACATGTTTACCTGTGAAAATTCGGTTAAGCAAAAACATATCAAGTTTTACACCAAGGATTTAAAGATTCCGTTTAATATAGCTAAATTTAAAAATAAACCAATAAAAAAAAAATTAAGAGAAGTGCACCTTTGGAATTCTTCTATGCTCTGACTTGCAAAAGTGTCTTTGATATATGTTGCGTAAGCCATCGTATGCCCTTTATATATAGTTTTCAAAGAACATTGTTAAGGAAAGAGGTATTGTAGTAAATTATAGTTGCGTTAATTTTCCGAGAAAGTAATATAGTGTCCAAAAATAACTCAGATTTGTATTAGGAATGTCATTGAACTTGGAATATTCCTAGTGTTTCTGAAACACTGTATGGGAAATTCCAAGAAAATGATACCACCATTGGATTGTATATTTGGAACTTGGAATATTCCTAATTGTTATCCGGCGGTCGGGAAGTTCGTATCGTGTTTTTGATTGGACGGCTGCGAAATTTCGTGAGAAGGTAAGGGTGAAAATACACGGTCGTAGAATAGGGACATTCGACATTGGAGGTTCACTGATCGTTTTTTTTTCTTCCTTATAGCCATCGGAGGGATAGTCAACAACTCTTTTCAGACCTTCAATTCGGAGCAAAGGTTTACATTAAATTATGAGATTTCTGGACTACTTATCATAAACACTTAGGTATTATCATAAATTTATGAACTACTTAAACATGAAGACAATAATAACAACACATAGGTGTTGATTTTTTGGTATGATGTTCATTAAAAAAATGCATGCATTATGATTTCTGCTACTTTTCTTCCCATGTATCTAAAAAAACCAATCTCCATATGTTTCAATGCGTGCTTTTGAAACTCCATAAATCTTGATCTTGTTAGGCCCAGCTTCTTATAGGAATTCGGCTTTGTTGATGTGTTGCTCCATATCGGTCCTTGATCGTTGGTTGTTTCGACGGATCTTGTTTGCCGTGTTTCGTGAATATTTGAGGTCCTACACATGAACGATGCTAGTTAATATATGGTAGTGGATAGTGCAAGACGTTTCATGTTTCATTGAAAAGTTGTATATGCTAACCTCTTGTGCATTTGTATGCCGTGTTTTGCCTCCAAGTTATGGTATATTTTGGTAGCATTCGTGGATGACAGTGTCATCTCACCTGAAAATATTGTGAACACTAATCAGTGAATATGATCAAGTATGTGTTGAATGAACTTTTCATGTGTTAAATTCAAATATTACCTTTGTAGTTCTTCACATATGTGGAACAAATGCCGAGCAAAATCGGGTTAACTCTGTTGGTCATGCAGTTTGGGATGTTCCCCACTTCCTTGCAAGAATTACCCCGTAGTGCAACTTTTATAGTTGATCCTCTATTTTAATCAGAATTCAGCAAAATTTTATTTAGTGCTAGATATTTTAAAATTATTCGTTTAAGTCATAATACTTATTGAAAAAAAAAATCACCTCAGGTTCTCTAAAGTTATTTCACGCATTAGATTGTTACTTCCGCTTGCACTCTGGAATCTTCGGATGCTTGTGTAAGCTCTTAAATAGCCTATCACATCTACATTAAAAACAACATTGGTATATTAGTTGTATTAATCTCTTCTCATAAATTTATTGTTATGCAGAATTTCCTTTACGATACCTGTAAGATATATGTTTTCTATGTTTGAGTTGATTTCTTCAAATTCGGTGAAGTTAAATTTTCTAGGAATTATTATTGTTGAATTCGTATCCAATTCGGTAATCCTGGTGTCACGACAAAATAGACCTCTCTTTTCACCCCTGGATGGCCTGAATTTAGATTTAGATTTGCCCAAGTGTAATCCTTCGATGGAATATTGTCCACCCTCTTTAATCGTGTTATCAAATTTCCATATTAGATCTTCTGGTATAGTTGCGTGTAGTTCATCTCCCTGTGTTAGACCGAAAAATAGTATAGAAATCAAAAAAAAAGTTAAAGAAAAATAACAGATATATATATATATATATATATTGTTTCGCGAATATTAGACATGCGTAACTGATACCTATTCATCATTTAAAATCATGTCAATGCTATGTACTTTGCCTGGTTTAGTGAAATTGAGCTCTTTCCATTTGTTTTCCACTTGAACTCTTAGAATGTTTGACCTTCCATCGTATAAAGATTTAAGGCCAAGTGATGCACAATATTTAGCTGACATTGTTGCCTATCTTTTCCAGGCTCTTAGATTAATGATTTAGAGAATTGTTTTGCATGGTGAGGTATCTTAGAGAACTGTTCTATTTATACATGTACTTGTTTCCCATACAGGGTTCCAATAACATTAGGAATCTTCCGAGTTCCGTGACATGCCTTAGTTTGGAATAGATTTTTTTTTTTTTTTTGGTTTCCTTTTTTTGTTTCAACTACGTATGTACAATTCCAACTCGAACTTGGAAGGTTTATTGTGTGAGGAGAGAACCATGCAGTTACAGTTTGGTATGACAGTCGGGTTTCTACAGTGCATATTAGTTACAGCATTAAGAAAACTTAGTAAAAAAATTTGAAACTAATGCGTGATCGTTTTTTTTTTTTAAAGCCAGAATATAGTTTGATTGTCGCGGTAGAAACCCAGACCATGAGCTATATAAATGTAAATCGTAATTAGTTTGACACCGAGTTGTTCTTATCATGATTTAATACCCAGACCATGCTGATGCAAGAATAATAATTATTAAATAAACTATAAACTTAATATTTTAAAAATAAATAAAAGACATCCATGACGTTTTTCATATTGATTCCGTCCAATATATAATTAGTCCACATCCTCCATTGATTCAATCTCCTTAGAATTTGTTTTCCTTCTTATTTCTCCGGATAAAATCTTTTCTATAAAATCATCTCTATGTTCATCAATGATTGGTCCTCCATATCCTCCATTATTGTCTTGGATTTCAACGGTTGCCCTTTCATGACCTTTGTAAATATAACTATGTATGTATCGAATCGTTGTGTTGTTACGGTACTCTTGTACTTCGTCCATTATCAATTCGGTATAACCTGTCATTGAAATTAATTTTACATTAAATACACACGTGAGAGTTAGAATAGTTGTGAAGCAATATAATAATATGAAAGATGAATTATCTGATCCTACGGAATAACAATATTTCAAATCTAAAGAACAATTATCTCTAACCTTGGTAATCCTTGTTATGGTCTTGTGATTGGTCTTGCAAAATCGTTTTGTGTTGATTCTCTTTATATAGGATAGTATGTCACTCAATTTATATATGTAAATATATATATATATATGTTTCAAAGAAGCTTTGTTAAGGAAATCAGTGTTTCCATAGAAATCAATTTCTGCTCAATTTATCCCAATAAGGAAGTCGTGCATCCTATGTCAAGTTAAGCGTAGGAATTTTTGGAAACTGGTTTCTTATAGGAATCTGATGCATTCGGTTAGGAATATGATGTATAAGGATTGTTTAAAGAACTTTCATATGCATGGAAACTGTTGTCGTTTTTTTGTGTATTTCCTATACCAATTGAATCAGTTTTTTTTTGTGAAAACTTCTAGTGTTTTTAGTTTTAGGAAATCGATTTATGTTACGACTGTTAGGTATTTGGTCTTTTAACAACTTAGGAATTTTCATGTCGCATTGCTTGCCACTCTTTGTTTGCCGCTCTTTGTTGGATGTATGAGGTTGTTGTTAAGGGAAGAACTGAGTGTAATCCCAAGCCAGTGAACAATTTTTGTGTTCCAGAATTGCTTATGTAGAAATCCAGAATTGCTTAATTTAAGTCCAATATTTGATTCTACTAAGCAAAAATATATTAATCTTTTAGAGGCATAGGTATTGAAATTCTGAGCAATAATTGTTATGAATATGGAATTTCAAATAAAAAACTATGAATTAAAAATTAAACTTTGAAGATGAAAACAAATCCGGATATGTTCTAAGCAACCTTGGCATCAGTTTTCCTGGTGTAGCTGATCCTTTTATTCTTCGTAACGATTACCATCTTCATGGGTTCTCTGGTAGTTCCTTTTGAGACTAATTGGAAAAAACGTCCTGGATAAATGCTGTCATTGTCAACGTATATTCCCATGTTGTTTAGAATTTGTGTTTTGCAATCTTCTGGTAAACATGCATACGAAACTTTCACTGGAAACTGTCTTCTTTTAAGTGCGAATCCAGATGGATTTTCACTAGCATGCATAGTAATTTCTTTGATCAAGAAAATCACTTTTCCATCCATGCTGCATGTTAGCACTTCGGCTTCAATTGAGGATGTCAAATCCTTAATCAAAGTCTGGTACCCTTGATAAGTTTTTCGCTCTTTACGTCAGCCAACAACATTATTGGTACACCAATTTTTAAACGTATTATATTGGAAGGAAATCCTGGGTATTCCAACTTATTCAGAACCTGCTCATGATGGTAATGGCTGACTCGATCATATTTTTCTTTATCGTTTTCATCTGAATCAGTACTTAAATACGTATGTTCTTCTCCAGGTAAACGTGCCATCAAAATTTAATTGACCTTCTCCACATTTTTTATTGTGTTTGTAACAATAATTCTGTCTCTTAGATATTCCTGGTCGCCAATGTGATCTTTCAGGCTTGGGTATGTTGCTTGGGTAATAGTATCTAGGAATTATTCTTCAGTTCTTAGTTCAGCTTGTTCTATATCAGCCGTGACATTGTATAGATTATTATCAACATATGTTAATAGCTGCAGCGCGTTCTTCTCTCCTGGTTGTGCAATAACAAAAACAGTACAATTATAATTAAATCTTAAAATTTTTAGTCAGTTTAGATACCATTCCATGCATTGAATTTTTAGTCAGTTTAGATACCATAAGTGCAGTGCCCTTTACTAATATACATTGGGTATCAACATCTCTAAGTAATTTAAATGTGCTTCCTACACTTAAACCTATGGAGTTATTTGGTACGTCTTCAAATTCTATGTTGTTAAGGTAACTATCGGAGTAATCTGTACTTAGAAAATTTGAGTGCTTTGTACCTTCCTTGAACTGTATTTAATCATTTCTTAGAAATATACTTTATTTGCTTGCTTTGTTTTGCTCAACTTCACTGTTAATTGATACGAAAGACATGTTTAACTTCTTTAACATGTTGATGGGCACCAAATTCCAAATAAGGTTATCCTTATTCTTCAAAATCACTTATACTCTAGCTAAGATCGCTTATCATCTAAGGAAATTCAATTCAAGGGTTTTCTCTAAGATTCGATTCATGGTAATTTTAGTTGGTGGAGTCTTATTAAAACAGGAAATCTAGGACACGGCTAAAATATTCTCAAATATATGATTAAAATCTGACAAATAATGGCAAAAGTTATTTACCTTGTTTTTTCTCCATCGAGATGTATCTGTATTAGGGTTTGCGTCGACTCCCGGATGAATATTTTTCTTGTTTATTCGCTGTATTGGTTTATATAGATGTATAATTTCCTTAGATGGAAAGACTCCCGGATTCACATTCCTAATATAACACAACACTAAGGAAGTGAAACTTTTTTCCAAACTTACTGGGTTCGTATTCTACTGTCAAGATCCAGCCCAATTTGAAAGTTAATCGTTAGTCAACTGGAACTGACAGTGTAACCTTGTTGCATTCTCAGGCTCTCATAATTGGCAACATAATACACAACTTATGTTTCAAGTAACTCTTTAATTAGATGCTAGCTATTCAAGGGCTGCCGAATTCTCCTGATCTTAAACTTCAAACCTGAAGATCTGTGGCAAAAACTTGTTCTATTAGGTGACTAAAGGTAAAAACCATTCTTCAGATAGCGATCTTGGAACTCACAATTCTCTCTAGTTTTGATATAGAGAAACGAAGAATATCTATATTGGCATTCCATATATTTTTGCAGCAGTTGATTTTATTTAATTTGGAATCATTGGATTGATTTGGTTTAGTGTTGAATTGGGAAATCCAGTTACCTTATAAATTTATAAATTTGGAACATAAACAATGTGTAATCACAAATTTATAAATTATCATGATAATGAATTATTTAAGTAAATTAAAAAAATTTAAGAGATGTATGGAAACCAATAATGCTATTGATGTTGTAGGTGTTGCTGCAACAGTAGTTGTGCTTTTTTGCGCATCTTTAAAAAAATTAATAGCATCATCATAAATTTAAAAAAGGACCAAGATTGTTCATAAATTAAGAAAAGAACTCTAGATAAGTCTAAGAAGTCTAGTTTTAATTTCATGACTCTCAATTAACCATATATGGAAACACCTCGTGGTAAGAGGTTGGTGTCGTTGTAAATACCCATGACTATGAATCTTCCTTTTTAGTCTCCTCCGTTGTACTTTGCAATCAGCACATCAAAAACGTATGTCTTTCCGACCATTGAATCAAACAGCGACAATGCTTCATCTGGTTTGTTTGCTAGCACCTTGTTGTAATGTTCATTGACATTGTAATTCATGAATGTTTCTGACAACTTGCCTTTGATCACAAATACTGCATTGAAGGTGTTGTCTTGCACTACCAAATTCATCTTATACCAACAGGAAAATATAAGTAATAAGTTATCCAAGGTATATGTTATTAATCCACAACAAAGTATGTTTTATACATACACTGGATTTTCCAATGGAGATGAAGTTCTGCACCCAATGCAGTACGACCGGTAAATTCCGGAATTATTCGGCGACTCTTTCTACACATTTTTCTCATGGCACCACCTGCAAGTTAAATAGTACCAATTTTTGCCCTGTTCCAAGCCATCTATTCTCGCCCTGCACATAAACGTCTTTCCCTGTTGTTTTGGATGCAAAAGTCGTTAGAGTTGATATGATAAACTGTGAACCAAATTATTATATTAAAATCCATGTTATTCGGAGTTAAAAGTACCTTGCTATTGGGATCACCTATCATGTTGTTTGCATCCAATAAAGACCTCATATTGTTAACCGTCTTGATGAAATAATTGTTCAGCTTTTTTTCTTCCTCTTTTTTTATGAAGGAATAATTGAACAATAATGTGAATTTTGGTGGCTTATATAAACTACGTGAGTCTGAATTTTGGAATTGTTATGGGTTTCATATTTATATCTTTTTTTTTATTAGGAAACCGTGCTTTGACCATAGTATTAGGATTGCAAATTGATGGAAATTTGATTTCTGTTAGGAATCTGATGATTTCGTTATAGTTTTAAGAATGTTCTAGTTTCTTTTGGTTTTATGTACGGAAACTTCCAGTATTAGTAATTCGAATTCTATCACAGCTGTTAGGTATTAGGTTTTTCCTAGAGCATGTATTTGTGCAGGAGTACCTTCTGCATGTCAAATTCGTAAAAAAAGAAAGGATTGGTAAAAATATTAAAACACTGCAATAAACTGATTAAATCGAAACTATTTCCAGCAGATTTAATTATAAGCCAGATTCAATATTTGGGACTGTATGGCTTATGTGCCATTGGAAGGATCTCAGTACAGGAACATATGAATGTATAGTAAACAGATTGACCACCCACTTCACTATTTAATAGTTTTTATAGGAAATTGCCTCCGTTGTATTGCGAAAGTTTTGCAGTACGCCTGGAATCTTTCCCTTTCGATATCAACAACTTGACCAATATTCTCACCTTCTATTACCTGCGCTTTAATATATTTTTTCCTCAAATTTTCCACCGAAAGCAAAGTGCCCATTCTTAGAAGTACCGGTTCGTCCATGTATGGATCCAATTATGCATATACATCTTTAATTACCATTATCGTTGATCCAATACTCAGTGTCATGACGCGCTCTGGTACACGATCAATCTTTTTCTTATCAAGAAACTTTAGCAACTCGAGCGACACCATAAATCGACTTCCGGGGATTACATGATGTAGTTGCGGATTATCTCACAACTACACCCTCATTAGAATCCATTAAAATGATTCCTAAACCTAATTAATTTGATATGAAACTAAGAATTAAGGTACTAAAATTATAAAGAGACACAAAGATTTTTACGTGGTTCGATCAATGTGATCTACATCCACGGTGCTTCACTAGTGATTGTATGTGATTACATGATTTTACAATTGAGACTCCATTAATGAATATTTGGAGCTCTAGAATTTTGGGGAAGAAGATGATAAAGAAAATAAATCCCTCTCTAAAATTTTCTCTCTCCTCCTAAAATCATCCCCTCTCTCAAAATGTGTCTCTCCTTTCTCTCATGCCTAAATGGATATTTATATGATTTTACACATTGGATAACAACTAATCTTTCCCTTAATTTCGGATCAAAGAATCATCATACAATTATGTAGTTGCGGATTATCTCACAACTACACCCTCATTAGAATCCATTAAAATGATTCCTAAACCTAATTAATTTGATATGAAACTAAGAATTAAGGTACTAAAATTATAAAGAGACACAAAGATTTTTACGTGGTTCGATCAATGTGATCTACATCCACGGTGATTCACTAGTGATTGTATGTGATTACATGATTTTACAATTGAGACTCCATTAATGAATATTTGGAGCTATAGAATTTTGGGGAAGAAGATGATAAAGAAAATAAATCCCTCTCTAAAATTTTCTCTCTCCTCCTAAAATCATCCCCTCTCTCAAAATGTGTCTCTCCTTTCTCTCATGCCTAAATGGCTATTTATATGATTTTACACATTGGATAACAACTAATATTTCCCTTAATTTCGGATCAAAGAATCATCATACGAACCTTCGCAAATTTACTTCACGAACTTCCTTTACTCGTAAAACGTTCTTCGTGATTTCTTTATCTTCGCAAAATATTCTATACTTGCAAAATGTATTTTCTCTCCACAATTTAGTAAGTTATCATTTGCTGTGATATTCCGCTCCTACATCTTGCCTCTTTTTTCTTGAATATTGCTTGAAGAGCGATCTTTAAGAAAAAATCCGTTGTTGTAGTAATCTTTGATCTTTGTTGATGAAGGAACGAGCGAAAGAATACTAGTCTTGAAAAGTATATACTTGCCTCTATTCTTTTGCGAAGTCCCGGAATGTTGCGAAATAAATAAGAAGTATCAACCATTGAAGTATAAGAAGTATGAAGTATCCTTGAAGAAGTATAAGAAGTACTTAATCCTCGAAATATTTAAGAAGTATGAAGTATCCTTAAGAAGTACTTAATCCTCTAAATGTAAGAAATATTGCGAACCCATCATGCGAACTCTCACTCCATGTTCTTTGCCTCATGCTATCTTTGTAATGCAAATAAAAATTTAGATTAGTATTCAACATTTCTTTTATCAAAATTTCTTATTTTTTATTTATATGCTACTTCAAAATCTTTTTGTTTGTTTTGATTTCCTTTGTATTATCTATTTCATCTCTCTTGACAAATATTTTTCCATGGAAATGATCACCTTTTTGTTTGAATACTTTTTGGATTGTAAAATTGTCAGATTGATTCTTTATATTGTATTCCTGGATTACCAACTTAAAAACAAAGGTGCAGTCTTTGATTCGTTTGAACCATGCTTGTGCCTTTTCTCCCTTTTTAATCTGCATTCAGAAATAAATGTCATGGTTAGCACGGTTGGGTCTACACTCATCCATATCAAACTTTGTGAATTTGTCCTCTTTAATATTCATTACCTTGTTGCACTACTCCGTGTAATCTACATGTTCCTTGGAAGTACATTTCATGATTTTTTCTGATGTCCTTCCTATTACAGTGAATACTGCAGTGTCTGTTCCATCCTTCACCGACAAATTCAATTTGTACCTGTGTAATAAATCGAACAATTTTATTAGTCGTAACAATTTAAGGGTCGATGCCTAGATATCATATAAGAATGGCTAAGTATCTATAAATATTCATCCATATATTTAAAAAATGTTCTCTTGTTTGTTACCATGGTATATCTCCTTCGAATTTGTCACCGCACTTCTTACACCAAGGTTCGTCGTCTTCGTCGTACTCTACCTTCTTGTTGCATATGATGCATGCCATGTAATACCATTCCCTATTCTCTACCAAGCACAGCACTGTCGCCTCGCATGTGAATGTTTTGCTCTGACATTTAACAGAAGCAACACATATTTTAGATATTATGTTTCAAGGAGTAAAAAGGTACAACCAATTTTTTCAAGGAGTAAAAAAAGTACAACCAAAAATATGCATACCATATTCTCCGTGTACTATATCATGTCAGTTGCTCTCCGCCGAATGTTACCGTACTAATCCCAGAGACGGATTTAAGTCTTCCGATTGCATCTACAGGTAATAATGCCATTAATTATTTGTATTTTATGTATGTTTCTTGTAAAGCTAAAAGGTGGTACGATTCTTACTTAGATAGAATTTGGTGACATTCAAATTTTTGGTTGCGGTTTTGAAATCCATGAAGCTAAATTTGTGTTCTTGGAAGTCTGGTTCGCTAATCTCCAGTTGCTTCACTTTGGTGAACTTGTTAAACCACAGAACGTGTTCAAAGTCGGCAATTCTGAAATTTCCTTTGGATTCCGAGAGATTAAACCTTTCGATGTAGTATATTTTCCCCTCTGCCAACTGGGTTTCAAACATCTCTATCAAGTCTTTCGGTACCTTTGCATGCAGCTGTGTTTTCTAAGTTTTGGAACAAACACACTTGAGTATACGAATTAAATATCATAATAAAATTATAAGATATATCAACAGATGGGATATACACACCTTTTCATCCATTAAGTGCAGATCCAGACTATACACTTCCTTTGTCTTTCGATTTCCTGATTTCCAAATCTTTAAAACCCTTGCCTTGTAACCCTTTGGCGTACTTGGTGAGGATCCAGTTCGGTGAAAAGAGTATAGGCCATGATTTTGTCTTTTTTCACTGCATATAAATATCGTTTGCATAAACACGTTGAGTATTTTTCTTACGTGCATAAGAATAATTAGGTTATAAACAATAATAATCTCGAACCTTGTTTAGATCTTTCGGTATCTTCGCCTGACATGTTCTGTCGTGGATAGTAAGAATAATTAGGTTATAATTAGGTTTAATAATCACAATCTCTTTACCAAGTACTGCGCTCTAACGATTTATTTGATAGACAAAAGAAGAAAAAAAATTAAAAAGATGAAGAAACATACCCTTGTAATTTTGTGCTATGTCCTGCAAAACTACCTTGGATATCCTGTGCGTAAACTTCCTTGGATATATTTGTGTTGATGCTTTGTATATGCAATCGTGTGTCCTATATATACATAGTTTTAAGGAAAACCTTGTTAAGGAAAACAGTGTTTCCATAGAATTCTAGAATAACCGAACCTTGTAGTTTGCTTTCCTAAATCCATCCCAACTCAAAATTAAGAAATCAGTATCCCGCGATAACGGTGTTTGGGCTCATCTGACCCGGTTATTATGACTCGAAAATTAAGCAATTAAAACAAAGCCCACCCGCTGCGGATTATCTTCAATTTCAAACTGACCGAAGGATCGAGGGAATAATTCGTGACCGCTGGATCACGAAACCGACTGGGATCCATAATAATTCCACTGATTTACTGGATCCGTGGTAGATGAAATCCTGCGGACAGGAGCGCTCGGGTCTGTTTTGTCTTAGTAATCCCGTATACGCCGTATCCTTTTGCATCTATTCTAAGAAAATTGAGAAGCATCGGCTTCATCTTCGTTAAGATCTCAAGTTTGTTCGTCCTCCACTTGTTTCTCACGGCTAAAATACATAGTAATTTTCCAGTAAATTCAATAAATGTAAAAGCATCGGAATCATCCAGGATATCGAAGAACATAGTAGCGGTTAAGGTAAACTTCGATATTTTCCTGTAAATTGATGTTGATTTCTAGGGTTCTGTCTGTAAATTGAATTTTAGGGGGGTTGATTGAAAGGGTTTTAATTGAGATAACGAATTAGGGCGTCGATTTAGGGTTCTGACTGTATTAGTAAACCTCTCTTCACTCCTCTTAATATTAGGTCACATCTCTGGCACAGCAATTTAAGAGACAAATTTCAAAATCTACACAAAGAATAGTACGGCTACACCATGTGAATCATTGTATGAAAATGAAATGAGAGATGAATCTGATGGTAGTTGATTTTGAATCCGACAATTGCAAGAAATAGTTGATGAATTATGTATAATACAGTTGATTTCAAGGGTTCCGTTGAAGCAGTTGAGACATAAAATCAATGGGTTCTGTAAATGGTTGTTAATTTGTGTAAAGGTACAAAGAATTAAAGAAATAGGCCATCAATCAGAAGTACCGAAGATGAATCAGTGGTTTATGCTGCTTTGGTTAAGAACAGATAACTTAGGGTTTGAATTGGTTCTATGGCTTCATATAAAATCTTATAAGATTAAGTTGAGATTTGGGTTTTTTAGTGGTTGATAACGGAAGAGATGATGCCAGAACATCGTAGGGTCGCATCAGGTATAGCTTGAGATTTGAGTGAGAAAATAACATGGTGGTGCTGTTCTGGTAAAGTTGTAGACTGGAATTGCAGTTGGTTGAGGTTTTGAATGTACACGAACTGTTGAAGTCGCAACATATTGCAACGAAATATTCCTTTGCTTTTGAGAATCTTAAGTTGAGGTAATTAAATTGTCTGATTATTCTAATTAGTTACATTTTTTATTATTTTAGTACATGTACCACTGTGATTTAGCGGACCATTACATTGAATTTGAGAATCAAATGATTGCTCATACCTAGTAGCAATTTCAACTTCATATTCCTAAACTGAATCCATTATTATTGTTAATGTATAATACCTTCTTAAACTCTTACCTATTAATTGGTAATGATTTACCATTGCAGATTACAAAAATTGGATGGTGTTTGCATATCTGCATTCCAAGTCTAAGATTCCCGAGTATGACTTTCAGGTATGATGCTCTGTTCCTTTGGTAAATTGTGTTTTAGATATTGTGCATTCTAATTACATCCCTACCATTAATAAATATATTAACAAACAGAAAGTAAATTGTGTGCATACAATCTTTAGAGGTAGCAAAACTAAAAATCAATATATAAGTCTCAAAAAGAACATAAGAAAAAAAAATGACAACCAATTTGATATGCGAAGAAAGCAAAATTCACTCTACAATAAAACCTCGGGGTAGACAATGTTTGTCGTTGAAAGTTCTTTGGTCTCATTCGGTAGTAGCACAGTTATTCTACGTGCGGCTGTGCATCTGGATAATGCTACGTAAAGTTGACCATGGATAAACACAGGAGTGCATAGTTCGATCCCAACGTATTTAACAGACTGTCCTTGTGACTTGTTGATTGTCATAGCATAAGAAGGACGGACAGGAAACTGACGCCTCGTCAGGTTGATATTCATCTATGTTGCAGAAGGTTTGAAATTGATTCTTGGGATAAATATAATCTCTCCAGCCTTTTCCCCAGTTAATATCTGGGCTTCAATTACATGTTGTCCGCATCTAGTTAGCAAAAGTCTTGTACCGTTGCAAATACCTTCACTTGGTGCAAGATTCCGCAACACTATGATGGGGCATCCAACTTTTATATCTAACTTGAATGGAGGCATCCCAGGTGGGTTTAAATTCTGTAGGTATTCGCTGGAAAGGTGTGGAATATTGCCAGCATCGTCTGCATTTAACTTGTCTGCAGCAAGGTATGTGTACATATCCCCATCCAATTTTTTCATTGCTTCTGCATTTATCTTTTTCACGTCATCATTACGGGATGAAAGTATGATCCGCTCGGTAAAACGTTCTGTGGACACTCTCTCTTTTGTACCCAGCCAGGGGTAAAGACTGGTTATAAGTCCAGACATGTTCATGCATCTATTTATTGTGTTTGGCAGCTGAACAACTTCCTTAGGACTATCACCTACCTGTCATTTATATTCAAGAGCTTAATATGGATATGACAAACATTACAAAAGTATCTGAGAAATGAAGTTGTAATCATACCTCTACCAAAAACTTTGCAAAAGATACGCTTTCCGGTTCAAGCGCATCCAGACTCATATTCTGGTGCAGCGTCAGGACAGTGATGTCATTCCAAAGCTTTTATCTCCTGATACATGCTCCAACAACTTCTTCACGACATCCTCCGGGTACAACATGTAACGTCTGTCTAAAGTCCCCGCCCAAAACAACGGTAATTCCACCAAATGGTTTATCCTCATCACCGATATCACAAAGTGTTCTATCAACTGCTTCGACGCAAAATCTATGTTTCATGGGAACCTCGTCCCATATAATCAGTTTAACTTGTTTTAAAAACTTAGATTCTGTATCTTGCTTGTCAACTCCACAGACGCTGTTCTCGGCTATTTCAAAGGGAATCCTGAATGTTGAGTGGGATGTACGACCTCCTACCAACAAAAGTGATGCAATGCCAGACGAAGCAGCAGTCAGAACTATGTGTCCATCCCTTCGGCAGCTAGATGCTAATGTGTTATACAGGAATGTTTTACCACTTCCTGCACTACCATTGAGAAAGAACAGTTTACCATCGCCATTTCTTACGGAATTAAACACGGCGTTGTACGCCAATGACTGAGCAGAATTCAATTTTCGGATGCTCCTATCAACATCACCATCACAAATTGCAAGTTGTAGGCATCGATGCTCCCACATAATTTTGTCACCAATGGTATCACTCCATGTTAGTTTTGGCCTTGGCATATCCTCAAAATCTTCAAGCGACTTTCCAGATTCACGCAGCTGTTCATTCAAAAGGTACAACCCATAATCAAATATTATATCATTTGTTGGTTTTTTTATATTATACTTTTTGCGTAGTTTAAAATGCAAGTCATCGCATATGTGTTCTCTAAACTTTGACCACAAAACGTCTGGTTGATTCGGGTTGCAGTCACATAGAATTATCTTGAAAAGTTTTCTCAATTGAACCCCTATTTTCATCACTGACGCCTCTTGTAAACACTTAGACCATTCACTGTCATCTCCTAAAATTCCAAGCGCAATGCATGCTCCTTTAAACGTGCGATGTTGTTTCCTAAAAACACTATCCCCAACTATTTTTAGTTTGTCAAATGAATCTGCACCGGCTACAATAGTTAGTAATAACCTAAGGTAATACTATTCACCGGCATTAGGACTTACAAAGTACATCCTTGCAATTGCAAAACCGTGCTTCCTTTCATGCCATTTTTTGTCGTTCCAAACAAAATATTGTGGGAATTCTTGGTAAGTATATGCTTTGGCATTGGGATGATCGTGATAGTACTCAAAGTACCCCATCAATGTTGACTTGTAGTTCGTTGCAGCAATACTGACCTTGTCCATTTATTTTGTTGAATCATACACAAACCTTTGCTGGTCTGAAAGGTGAACATCCAGGAGAATGACGTTAGGTTCTTCATGATGCATTGAGTGTCCATATAAACGCCATGCAGCTTCTGGTGCCCCAATATATCTTGCATCAATATATTGTTGTACCTCATCACATTCACCGATAATAAGTGTTGCACGATCATGTCCTTTATAAATATATTTGTGTATGTATTTAACATCCCTTACACCCCACAAACTTCGACATTAATGTGGCAGTTGAACATCCTGGACAGATATGGATTGTATGGAACAACATTTGTGTTGTTCACGTTGAAGCCAATTCGGACAAACACCTCCTTCCCATTGTCGCGACGGCGATATACGGGATATCCACCTTCATCCATGCTTGTACTCTCGGTATGTTTCTTTGGATACCCTCTGCTAAATTTTCCATTTTTCATACACATTGAGTCCTTACCACATGGACCATATACCATGCATTTCTTAATAGTCTCAAATAAAGCTGGGTCCGCTTCTTCATCTGGAAATTCGGCACTCACAAATTTATCAACCTGTTCAACTGTCTTTATTTTTTCTGGGCCATCCAAGAATAGAAGAGCGTGCATGTGAGGTAAGCCACGTTTTTGAAATTCAATTGTAAACACATGAGCAACCACCTTTCCAAAGACCTTTCCTTTCTTTATTTCTTTCATCAACTTGGCTCTCTTTAACTCGAACGCACGGGATATGAGATCTGGATGATCTGATGCATATTCATGTGGTCCAAGCTCATCTTCGATCTCTGGCCAATGCGGATTCGCGGTCATTGTTAGGAAGATATCTGGATGATGATGAAACCGTGTAATGGCCATTGAATCTTGATAAATCTCATACATATGCCTAGGACCACCAATAAAAGTCGATGGTAAGACATATGGTTTTCCCAAGTCCTCGGGTGACTGCCCAGATTCAGCCGAGTCCTTTATATGCTGATATGAATCTGCTCGCAGCTTATCCTGATTTTTTTTAAGCCAGTACAGATTATTATGTTCTGTTGATGCCCAAGCATCCACCAGGTACTCTTGAAATAGTTTTTTTGCTCTTAGGATTGTATAGTACTCTCCATGGCGCTTAAAGAGATGAAAACCGTGAAATTGTTTCAGAGTTAACCGCTTGAAAGTATGTTTTCCTGTTTTAGGGTCCAGCTGCTTCATATCAGGTTGCCAACTCATCTCGCCGTATGGAAACAGTAGAACATAATGCAGGGGCAAGTACGCAGGGTGACACTCTGAAATACGTTTTAACCCTTTTTTTGCCCTTGCGATGTAGTATTATATCTCTGAAATCAAACTCAAGAGAACCATATCCAGGTAATATTACAGAGATTTCATCTGCAGTTGGCAAGTTATAACGCCTTTCATCTGTGGTTTTGTTGTAGTGCATGATGACTTTGACATTTTGGTCGGCAGGGTTAGCATCACGCAGAAGTTCTTGTGCCTTATAATATTTATTGCAAAACACGTTATGCTCTGAAAGTATATTCTGTACTTTTTCAAGAACATCTTTGCTCACCTCAGGATTCCGCTCTGCACGAACATCCAACGCTTGATTCGGGTCATAGAAATACATTTGTTGATAGATTGGCTCCTTACCTTCCTCTGGTAGTAAAGTCCCAGTATTGTGTCATAGTTCCCCATGAATTGCAAAGCACCTTGGGCCCTTACCCTTCAAAACCCTCTTATCCAGGTTGCATCCAAGACTGGTATAAGCATTGGCAGCATTGATTTCTCGAATATGGTTTCTGAAATGCTTTGAATCGGAATCATATCCTTCAAATAGATCCATTAGTTCTTGTGGAGGCTCAAGTAAGGTAGGAAGTCTTACTTTACCTTTTCGGCAGCATCTGGAAAACTTTGGATTCTTTTTCCTTGATTCAGACCTCTCATCAATCCAATGAAATGCTTTACACGAAGGACATTCAATATCCATTTTACCAAGGTAATGACGAATAGATAATCTCAGATTATATTTTTGGTTTCTAATTTTATTTGTATCAACTTCTCTCTCATCTTCGGAAAGATCACATAATTCATCAGATCCATCTGATTCAAAATCTTTGTTAGCAATTGACCTGTAAACGCCAGCAAATAGACATATAGTTAGCAAATAGACATATAGTTGTTGGAATGCTATATTGATTGACTCACTCTGAATGCTCTATTTCGTTTTATTATTGTACATTAAGCCCTAGTTTGAATGCATATTCATAATCATTCTTGAATTCCATAGTTTCTTGCGCAACTGGCTATAGTAATGCACCAGTTAGATCTAGCTTGTACACCTAAGAGTAACCGGCATATATATTCAACCTAGGGACCTCTCGTAGATGCAACTTTAATTTAACTTTAATTTAAATCCATGTCTTGTCTAATCTATGGAAAAAAAAAATCTGGATCATTCGTCTCAATTCCAAACAAAATTTCACGGGCTGAAATTTGTATATTTATATCAATTTTGTGATTAAGTTTTTTGGTTTATCGATGTTGTTGTCTTAGAAGATAGCCACAGTTTGAAGAATTCAAATTGTAAAAGGATAGTCAAGTAAATATCGAGGGTAAAAGAGCTAGAAGGATCTTTCGGAGATGCGGATTGGTCGAGAAAGTAAGACTATACCAAACTTCAAATTTTTATACATACTTTAAGTACATATGATTGCTTCACTTTACTTTTTTTTCATGCATATAAGCCAACAGCCATACTCTAATCTCTTTTTCAGTTTTTTTTTCTTTGTTTGTTTTAATTTGAATTATCAACGAAAATAGGTAAACGGTTTCCAGGGAAACATGTTACTTAGAAGTGAACTTACATATGAATATAAGCTGATTCAATGGGCTCATTGGACGCATTCTGTCTCATATCGTCGTCGTTTCCCATAATGCCTGTATTATTCTGGACATTCATATACAATCAATTAGATATTCATAGTTAGGCCTCTAAATAGGAAATACCCAACAGTAATCATATGTTTAGTTATTCACCAAACTATCTGGCCCAACAATGTCCGGCAGTTGGGTTGTCGTCGATTCCATGGGTTCAGTGGATGCATCCACTATCATATTGTCGTTGTTGCCCATAATGCCTGTATTATTCTGCGCATTCATATATATTCAATTAGATATTCGTAGTTCATAGGGGTTGCAGGAAGTTAGGCCTCTTAAGAGTATATATCCAACAACAATAATTTGTTCAGTCATTTACCAAACTATCTGGCAGTTGGGTTGTATAGCACATGCGCATCCGTTTGGTATGGTCATCCTATAACACATTAAGTTTAATTTTTCAGTAGCATATAACATCCAGTAGCACCACAAAATAAAATAAAACTTGCTTTAATAAAAACGCATGTTGTATACCTCCTTCATTGATGCATCTCTCTTACGCCGAGTTTTCTTCTGCGTACCTACTGTCTGTGTAACCTGTTGCAGACAAAATTCTTATTTACAAATAATATAAAAAATAATAATTCTGATTGTATATGAACACATCCAGTTTTTTACCTTAATTAGTTGATTGTCGACTTCCAATGAGATTGCAACTGACTGTTTCCCCTTATTCCTATCGCCTTCAACCAACATGCGATTTTTTTTTTCTGGCGTTTCCGTTGGCCTAAGATCCTTTTGTTGCATATGTTAGGAGAAACATGCGCCTGCAGCAGGCAAGAAAATATATGGTAAGTACATAACTGTACACAATAAATAGTATCATGCGAAGAATACACTTCATGTATATACACACATCTATCGGTAAATACCCAGGTTTCTACCTTGATTTGTATAGAGGAGTCTGTTAAATTATGATTGTCGACTTCCAATGAGACTGCACCTGACCCTTCAATCATCTGTTGCTGTTTGTTTTTCTCCCAGCGCTTCCGTTGGCCTAAGGACCTTTTGTTGTAGATGTTAAGAGCACCATGCTCCTGTGACATGCAAGTGTTGATATGGTTAGTATATTTTTAGGGTTCCTTCTACTGCACCAAGTGTTGAAACTACATGGTCAAGTGGACAGATTCCTTCCTGAAGGTTTATGTTGTGTCTCTTAGATTTTTTTTTTTTTTTTTTTTAGGATTTTACATTAAAACTATATTGGTGCAGTGTGATTTCAAAGCTCCATGATATCTACTCATTCAGAAATCGCATGAGGTAGAAGATGTTACGCTTGAAAAGATGAAAGCACTTCAATAATTGTTGCAAACAGGAATAACAATGGATTTACCTGAGGAGATGGTACTGGTAATTTTTTCTGATTTTGTTCAGTCTTTATTCTTTCTTGATCCCTACGATTCCGCTGTGCAGTCGACCCTTTACTGCTAAGGTTTAGATAAGCATCTTTTGGTGGCATCTTTGCTTAGAAAATTGAACGTGTAAATCCAAGTATTTGTGAGGACAGAGCAGTGGGAACTGAATTTATGTTCAATCAAAGGATTTGTGTGAAGGGACTGTGTTAAACTAAATTTCTGCAAGATGATTCCATATAGTGAACGGATTCTTGTAATTTTGGAATGTAATTTTGGAATTTGTGTACGGGTTAAATTCTGTATATAGTGAAAACGTTTTTTTCTTTTTCCTTTTTTTTTCCATCGTTTTAATTAATCGTGGCCCCCTCTCATTCCCAGCCGTCCACCTGAAATCTCGATCCGGAGCTTCCCGACCGCCGGATAGAATTTTTCGGCAGATCCTGTCCACCACTTAGCTTTTTGATCAAGGAGACAAAGTGCATGTATTTTTATAACTATGATAGGCGATTGGATTAGCAGTTTATACCACTATGGTTTCATGAGCGAGCAGATAGGATCGCAGTTTTTGTGTGCCATATATGAGCGCTAAGCATGCTTGTTCCGCCTTCGAATATCTAAATTTTGCATCTGTAAATCCTCTCCTAATATAATGATCGGCCACAATTGATTGTTGCCGAGGTCTTGTGCCAACAATGCTCCAATTGCCATGTTTGTAAATATTGTGTATAGATAAAGGGGTTCACCTTTGACTGGCGGTCGCAGGACTAGTCTACTGATTAGGTACTCTTTAAGCTTTTGAAAGGCTCGCTCTTGATCATCTCCTCACTCATACGGCTTATTCTTTTTTAATAAGGGTTGTAAGTACACTTATGTATCTCCCTCGCCACATGTACTAGCAAGCCCACGTGGAGGCCACATCATAAAGGTGAATGGTACATAGGGGTATCCAAGGATCTAGGTGATGGGCCACATGTCGAGATCAACAGTCGAAGATGAAGGAACATCAACGAAAGGTATACCCACTTAACACCAAGGAGCTACTCGGCAGCACTTTATCTTATCTCGAGATGAGATGTAATCAGCGACTGGAGAAGGCCCAACTGACACAGACATGACAAGGAAATACTGACATCGCCTGGCACATACTGGACCGCCTCAACCACTCGCATTTAGTGCCGCTCAGAGGGCACGCAACAGCTAACTAACGAAGGAGACGGAGATTGGTCAGCGTGATGATCTTAGAAAGCATAGAATCCGCGGGATGACAAAGAGGTCCACGGGCTATGCACAAAACATAAGAAGATAAGATTACAACAGCTCTTTTCCAAGGGACCCACCTAGATAAGCTATATATATGTCCCTTCCTAATACATTGAGAGAGGTCGAACAGTTTTAGGGGGAGAGAATAAGAGAGAAACCAGGGAGAAGTAAGTATGAGATTAAACTTAGGGTTCCATGTATCACCTAAAGTCTTTTTGACTGTTCTTGTAATCTTTACCACATAGTGAATATCCCCCAGACCTGTGGATGTAGGCCTTAGGGCTGAACCACATAAATCCTTGTCTCGTCGATATTTCGTATTGGTATATCTTTATATTCGCTCGTATTTATTAGATCTATCATTGAGGGTGTTGAGGAGATCATGACAAACCCGCGGGGTTTGGAATCAATGAATCAATATCTAATCAAGAATATCATGCCATATTCATACTTTAATGCTTGCATTCAGTACATGCGGAGATTGGTTGTGAACACGTCGATGCCTACGTGATTTACGTGTTCACAATTTGGCGCTAGAAATAGGGACCTTATCCCGGTAAAAAGATTTATCTTTTCCTGTGATTTTATAGTCGTTCCATCAAAAGCTTTACTCAGAACATAGACAGATCTGCATTTTAAACTCATTTTTCGCACACATCTATATTCTTTGTATTTCCTACTCACAGATCTGGGTCTTTTACGACTTTTAACTAGCAGATCAGAGTTTTGAGCTATTTTTCGCACGTATTTGTGACCAAGGTATTTTCTACCAGCAGATCTGGGCGTTTTATAACCTCTAACCGACGGATCTATATTTTAACTATTTTTTCATACGTATTTTCTACCAATAAATCTGAGTCTCAAAGCAACCCCTGGACCCCATTACCTCAATTGATTCCGCACACCTACCCATGTTCTTCATACTATTTGCATGACCAGCAGTTTGAATACACTCTTTTCCGCTAGAAATCTAGCTTACGGAAACCATGAACTAACAGCTAACCCGTGGATCTTTTGTCTCGGTTTACCTCTGTGCTCTCTCTGCAGAATATTACAATGGAAAAAAGCAAGGATGTAGGGAAATCAAAGGTACCTTCAAAAGATGTGCCTAGGACTATGCCAATAGTAACAAGGAGCAGACAGACAGGCGAAAGACTCATAGTCGGGGGCAAGACGCAGAATGGAGCGGAAGGAGCATTACTTTTAGAGGCGAGCATCATTGCAATGGAAGTGTAGGTACTGAATATCGCAAGATAATAGTTCACGAGTATCGTAATAGATAAAGGAGAAAAGAGTTATAAAATGATACGATGATAGAAGTAGCGCGGAGAAATATGAAGTTTTGCGAGGATGGAATAATTTTTAAGGATGAATTGCGATACTTCGCAATTCATATACAACTGCATAAGTTTTACTATAAATAGGAGTTCAAATGTAAAATTCGAGAGGTTCTTTTAATGAGTGTAAGAAATTATCTTAGGAAAGAGAATAGAAAAAGTTGTAACTATTCTAGTTCCATTTTGATAATTCTATGTAATCAACTAAGAGAATTAATAAGAAAGTTATCATTCACCATCAAGAACTTCTTGACTTTTTACTAATTCTATTGAGGGTGTAGTTGTAGATTATTCTGCAACTACATAATTGGCGCTAGAAACAGGGACTTGAGAATTGTGGTAGCCTAAATTTGAGGGAATTGTGGAAAATTTGAAGATCAAATGAAGTCAGTAGATGGAGATTGCAAAAAAGAAGAATGTAATATGATTACAAAGACAATGATTGATGAATTTCATAGTAATATGAAGGGAAAAATATACAAGCGAGATTGTAGAGGAAGAAAGATCATGGAGGAAGAAAAGATAACAACTTTAGAAGAATGGGAAAAGCGGAAAATCACATTTTCAGCAGCAGAAATTCCAAATGAAGACTTGAACCACACTTCACCATTGGTGATCACAATTCCGATCATGCTAGAAGATAAGAAAGCTGTAGAAAAATGGAAATTAAACCGAATTTTGGTTGATACAGGGAGTTCTATTAATATCATATTCTATCATGCACTTAAGGGGATGGGAATTAAAGATGAAGAAATCACAAATTCAAAATGTCTTATTCATGGATTAGGAAAATCTACAACAAAATCTAAAGTGGAAATCGCGCCAATAATATTACTAGGAGAAATCGAAACACATGTAATCTTGTGTGTGATAGATATAGAATCTCCATATAACATGCTCATAGGAAGGCCGTGGATTCATGCGATCAAAGCTGTTGCTTCAACATTACATCAGAGAATCAAATTTCCTACACCAAATGGAATACAAGAAATAAAAGGAGATCTTGATAGTGCAAAATTTTGTTATCAAATTGAAGTAACGCAATGCGGAGGAAGAGCAAGAAAGAAACAAAAGCTTCGTAGGAAACTTGTGAAGGAAACAAAAAAGGAAGAAGAATTCGAGTGTATACAATAAGAGCAAAGGAAGGAGAGGTATACCAAATGAGATTCCAGAAAAAGAAGGGGAACCAGCAAAAATAATCAAAGAACCAACACTTATGGGGGAGCAAAGTCCAAGCTATGTTGCAATTGAAACCAACTAAAGAAATAAATATTGGAAGTAAAGAGGAGCCTTTATTCTTCGAATTGGAACTAAGATGGATGAAGAAGAAGAAAAAAGAACTATTGATCTTTTGCGAGAATATAAAGATATCTTCGCAGAAGTGTAGATGAGATACCAGGAATTGATCCATCGGTGGCGTGTCATAGATTGAACATAGATAAAAATGTAAGACCATTCAAACAAAGAATAAGGAAGATATCACAAAATTATCATGTACAGATAGAAGAAGAATTACAAAAGATGTTGGATGCAGGGATCATAAGGGAAGCAAAATATCCAGAATGGATTGCGAATATGGTCATTGTTCCGAAAAAGAATAAAGGAATAAGAATTTGCATAGATTTCACTGATCTAAACAAGGCATGTCCCAAAGACAGTTTTCCATTACCAGATATACCACAAATGGTGGAATCAATTGCAGTCATGATAGAGTCACTTCACTTGATGGATATAAAGGGTATAATCAAATATCACTCGCAGAAGAAGATCAAGAACATACTGCCTTTTTTGCTCCAAGGGGTTTGTATTGTTATGTGAAGATGCCATTTTGTTTGCGGAATGCGGGTGCTACATATCAACGTATGGTTGAAAAAGTGTTCGTGAAGTGGATACATAAAACTTTGGAGGTATATGTAGATGATATGTTGATAAAAAGCAAGGAAGCTAAAGATCATGTGCAAGATTTGAAGGAAATATTTGAGCAAATGAGAAAGTTCAACATCAAATTAAATCCTGAGAAATGTATAATTGGGGTTTCGTCTAGAAATTTCTTGGGATACATAGTATCAAAGGAGGGAATACAAGTTGATCCAGAAAAGGTCCAAGCAGTTCGTGACATGCCAACACCTGCAACGGTAAAAGAAGTACAAAAGCTAAATGGACTCTTGGCTTCACTTGGAAGATTTATTTCGCGAATGTCAGATAAGTGCAAGCATTTTTTCAACATACTTAAGAAGGGAGAAAAATTCAAGTGGACTGATGAATGTGAAAAAGCTTTTCAAGGAATCAAAGAATACCTCGCAAATACATCTATACTACAGAAACCAGAGAGAGACGAAGAATTATTGGTATACCTCGCAACAACTCCATATGCTCTAAGTGAAGTTCATGCATGAGCAGACGCTTGAGAGTAGAAAGGCCCATTTACTACATTAGTAAAACCTTTAATGCAGCAGAGAAGAATTATTCTAAAATGGAGAAGTTAATCTTAGCCCTGGTTTATGCATCATTCAAGTTACGAATATACTTTCAAGCACATGTGATAAAAGTGGTAACCAAAGTCCCAATTGAATCAATCATGAAGAACACAAAAAGGTCAGGAAGAATAGAAAGGTGGAATGCACAAGTAAACCATTACAAGATAAAATACAAAGTATTGTCATCGCAAAAATCACAAGTCGTCGCAGATTTTTTGGCAGAATTTCCTTTGGAAGAAGATGAAGTGGTAGAGGAAATGATGGATGTTGAAGAAGAATTTGGAAATCCAAAAGACTTGTTAACAGAACCAGATAGATGGGAAATTCTAGTGGACGGATCATCCAATAGTGAGGGAAATGGAATTGGAGTCGTGTTGATTTCACCAGAAGGAGAAAGAACAGCATTCTCATTCAGACTAGAATTTGCATCCACAAACAATGAAACAGAGTACGAAGCTGTAGTGCATGCATTAAAGATCGCAATAGAAAAGAATCTTGAAAGTATAAGGATAAAAAGTGATTCGCAGTAAGTGATTTGTCAAATTAAAGGGGAATATACCACAAATGAATCTTCTTTGAAGAAATACAAGAAACTCGTTGAGGAATTATCTGCGAAGATACCAAAATTAAAATGGAGACATATATCTAGAAAATATAACCGTCTCGCAGATGCTTTTGCATTTATTCCAAGCATGATGACAAATCCAAATACAAGAAATATCCAAATACAGATAATTCAACACCCATCAGTGGACAAAGAGAAAGAAATTGAGGAAGCTATTGCGATGGAAGTAGAAAGAGAGTTATCAAACAACATCGCAGATTGGAGAAAAGAAATTCATGCATATCTCGCAACAGGAGAAATATCCAGGAACAGACTAGAAGCACATAAATTAAAGAGTTGTGCAACAAACTATGAGTTGCGAGAAGGAATTTTATATAGAAAATCTTTCAATGGACCACCTCTCAGGTGCTTAACTCGCGAAGAAGGAGAAAAAATATTGAAGATGTTACATGGAGGAGAAGCTGGCAATCATAGTGGGGGAAGATCTCTAGCATATAGAGCAAAGATACAAGGATATTACTGGCCTTATATGCATACAGACGCAAAATTGTTCGTACGAAGATGCAAGGAATGTCAACGACATGGTAAAAGAATTCATGCACCAGGGGCCACATTAACTTCTTCAACAAGTCTGGCCTTTTGGTAAATGGGGTTGGATATTGTTGGACCATTTATACATGGATCTGGACAAAGGCGATACTTGATAGTTGCAATAGATTATTTCACGAAGCTCGCAGAAGTAAAAGCAGTACATCATATTCGTGATAAAGATGTTTTTACATTCATATTTGAGAACCTCATTTGCAGGTACGAGGTTCCAGCATAACTAGTATCTGATAATGAAGTCAACCCCGTTATATCCACAAGCTAATGGACAGGCAGAAGCAACAAATAAAACAATCGCAGATACAATCAAAAATAAATTAGAAGGACATCTCAAAGGATGGTGCGAGCAAGTACCTAGCGCAGTTTGGGCATACAATACAACTAGAAGAAAATCAACTGGAATGTCTCCTTATTGTCTAACATATGGAGTAGAAGCATTATTACCCACAGAGGTTGTAATTCCGACAACAAAGAAAGAAGCTTGGGAAAGAAATTTAAGTGCGGGAGTAATATTAAGTGAATTGGATGATTTGGAAGAAAAAAGAGAAAAGGTGTTGCACCATATGAAGATTTATCAGGAACGATTAGCTCGAGAATACAACAAGAGAGTCATTGAACGTGAATATAAACCAGGTGATTTGGTCATGCGAGAAACACCTCGATATCAAAAAGAAAATGGAGGAAAATTAGCACCAAAATGGGATGGACCATATGTTATTAAAGAAGTTGTAGGAAGCGGAGCTTATCGGATGATGGATCCAGAAGGGAGAGACATGGGTTTGAGGCTTGGTAGACCTTGGAACAGACTATATTTGAAAAGGTATTATCCATAAAACTCATGAAAATTTTTACGAATATTGTTTGATCGCAGGAAATTGGGAAAAGTTACGAGTTTCAAAATTTATATTGCGATTAAACTTTCATTAATTTGCGAATAAAAGACCGCAATCTGTGATCCGCCTCCAAAAAAGAAAGAGAGCGCAGAAAATTTTATACAGGCAAACCTTTGTGGCGTACACCCTAGTTCGCGAAGCTATATTTCGTAAGAGGCAAAGTCCTAAATTACGTCATTTAAGGGGGGTACCTATAAACGTGGCTAAGGGTAACCGGAACACCACCAAGGGCCCTTAGTACATGGTAAAATTTTAGGGGTACAACCCAATAATGGGGTACCTATCCGGGTTAGACACCTTGGATTCTCACCTAATCTAGCGACATTACGCAATATAAAATGCGGTGTAAGAGGATTTAGGTTGGGCGACTAAGGCACACTGTCTTTCCCAAGAAGTGCATAAAACGATCAAGGCGCCGAGGTACATGGTTGAGTCAAGAGTGTCGGGTGAGGTTGAACCACATCTGCCATTTTTGACAAGTCTTGGCAAATGATGCACTTGGCCCAAAGATACCCCATAGGGTGCAACCTCGTAACTATAAGCCCTATAGGAAAAAAGGATAATAGGTTGCGATCAAAAGCTGGTTGTTGGCAGAACCGGATGGGAAGAGCTAACCTTGTATGGTCGATGTACGCTTCCTTGAAGGGGCAACCAGGGGGAAGATAAAGGGCAGCACCCTCCATTAGGGAGCTGATACGTGCTATAAGACGCAAATGTCACGAGGCTTCTTGTTTGCGAAAACATAAAGGCTTGTCATATTTGTGCAACAAATGAAGTTCTGCGAGCATTCTAAAAAAAAAAAAAAAAAAGAGAAGGAAAACATACAAAAAGAACTCGCAGAATGAAACAAAGAAGTTAAGATGAGATCAATGGGTTATTACATGAAAGTGTAAAAACGTCCTGCGATTTCATCGCAAGACGATAATGTCACGAGGTTGTATGTTCGCAAGAATGTTCAGGCTTGTCATATTATCGCAAATACAAAAATTTACTACAAAAGAGGTGGCAAAATAAGACCTTTACTTAGGAAGGCATGATAAGACCACATAAATTAATGAAATTCATTACATCAATATCATTGAAGAAATTTTACAAGAATATACATCATGAAGTTTTGAAGAGAAGACAGCTCTGTCAATATCATTGAAGAATTTTTACAAGAAGTCCTATCAAAGAAGACAACATCATTGAAGAATTTTAACGAAGACTTAACAAAAGATGCGATTTTAATAGCAATCAAATACAGATAAGTTCATATTCGTAAAAGTTTACGAGAATTACATACTTCTTATACTTCTCCATATATTGAATATTTCTCCAAAAGTTGAATACTTCTTATAATTCTTCAAGAATATCTCATATTTATTATACTTCTTAAACGGATATTTCATTTGGTGAAGGTTAAGTAATCATTATACTTCGTCATATGTTACGTAATTATTCACAGATTGAATACTTCTTATATCTCTTCATTTGGTGAATTGAGTACTTCTAATACTTCTTATATCTCTTCATTTGGTGGATCGAGTACTTCTAATACTTTTTATATCTCTTCATTTGACGGATTTAGTACTTCTAATACTTCTTCAAAGGTATTGTATATGTAGTATACTTATTAAGGATATTTCATATATTTTATTTCTTATACTTAAAAGGGAGGATTTCTTATTTACAATCGTAACAAGTTGAAACTTCGTAAGATAAATTGAGGCAGATATTCTAATACTTCCAACAATGTTTAATCATTTAAAGAGAAATAATAGGGGGAAAAGGAGATACTAAGCTTTATCTGTGAGTTATATATTATTTCTCTTCATATGATCAAATGGGGAAAAATAAGGAAAACATTTAATTAAAGAAAGGTTAAATTATCTTCGCAAAATATAAGATATACTTCTTAAGAAAGGTTAAATCATCTTCGCAAAATATCAAATGTACTTCTTAAAAACAGAATTGTTCGCAAAAAGAAAACCAACAGTAACTAAGGGAAGGAATTCAAAAGAAATGAGGACAGGAGAGTCAATGATAAATTGAAAAAAGAATGTTATCATGCTTCATCAACACTCTGTGCTGGATCTTTAAGATGAGTAGGGTCATTAGCAGATTTCGACTTTTGCGAGATATCATCCTTTGAAGAATATGCAACAAGAACATCTCCTTGAGGAATAGATTCTTTCTCGTCATCAAGATCTTCATCATCACTCTCATAATCGAAATCACTATCAGGATCACGAGCAACTTCATCGTCAGATATTTTCATAGGAGTAATTTTCACAGGAGGCAAGGCTCTTGATAAGAGAATGTTATTCGTAAATACTTGAGCTTTCAGATGACTTTCACGAAGTATATCTTTTTGATGGTTGGTATCTTCGATATATTTGGAATAAGCAAGATAGTTGAATCTCCGAGTAGCACGGTCACGAGAGTTGATTAAGCGGGTAGAAAGCAAAGCATTTTTCTTACGAAGCTCGGAACAGGAGGCTTCTAATCCATCTTTCTCATTACGAAGGTTGTTCTTAGATTCAGCAAATAAAACAAAATTCAAAGGATAAAATTTGCGAGTATAACGAAATTTAAAGATATACCAGAGGCAGTCAAATTTTAATGACTACCTTCTCTTTTCAAAGTAAGAGATTGAGCTAAAGATAGACAACAGTTCTTCATCTGATTCATCGCATTATCAAAACCATCACCAACTAATCCTTTAAGTCGATATTGAAGCTTTTGATCTTTAGAAAGAAGAAAATTTTTATCCTTCGCAAGTTTGGCATTAAGACTTTTTAATGACGAATAATCTTCTTCAAGTTGATTCTTCTTAGTACTCAAGACTATATTCTTATTAATAAGGGAATTCTTCTCAATAACAAAAGAATTTCTTTCAGCATCTAAAGACTTCTTTAATTCCTCAAGTTCACCTTTTAACAAAGAAAGAAGATTTTCTTGATCACAACATTTATTCTGAAGAGTCTTTAATTCTTGCGAAGAAACAATCATTGTATTCAAAAACGAACATTTCTCTTCTGATAAGGTTTTGTTCTCTTCTAATAAGGTTTCTATTCTCAAATTAGCTTTAGTTAAGGAAGAAAAAAGTTGAGATATGTCATCATTCAAAAAATTTCGATCATATATTAGTTGAGTATTCTCTTGAAAAAGAGCGTCAGAGTTGTCAAGAGCACACGAGTAAAGATTAGATAAATGGGAGAATTGGTTTGAGAGGCTTTCATGCTTGGTTCGATATTCTGTTGCATCTGATTCATGGTGAAGTACCAATCTTCTACATTTCTGGATGGATTCTATAAAGGGGAATGGGTTTTAATGGATGTTTCAAGCATATGAAGAATATAAGTAAATAAAAGGGAAAATATGAAGATAGTAATCATACCTTTCAATTCATCATTTATTTTGCGAAGAATCGCGCAGTCGAGAGAATCATTTTGAAGATGATAATTTTCTTTACGAAGATCCTCGCATTCTGCTTGAGAAGATTTCAAAGATTGGCGAAGCAATTCAATTTCTTTTTCCAAGGATTCACGTGAAGAAGAAATGTCTGGATTGACGAAATTATTTAGCACTTCGCAAAACTCATATTGCGAACGAACATTAGTAGACTTTGCAGTATTGATCAAAACCTCAGATAGCATTCGGAAAGTTGAATAAATTCCATCTCGAATTTCCTGAGGAAAGGGAGAAGAATTTGAAGGAATAAGAGCAAGTTGCAAATTGTTTGGAGAAATAGCACTCAAAGGATTTGGGGACAAGATAGGTTTTTCAAGAGAAGAAGTTGAAGAAATATTTTGCGAGGGTTGTTTTTCAAGAGAAGAAGTTGAAGAAATATTTTGCGAGGGTTGATCTTGAAGAAGTGTTGATAAATTGACACTGATGGGAGATTGAAAGGTAGGTAATGGAGTAGAGGCAGGAGTGTGTGAAGAAGCATTTTCACGAGGAGGAGAGGAAAATTCCTTATCAACTTCGGGAAGGAAATCATCAATCGGAATTAATGGTGTGGGTTTAGTTACTCGAGATCTCTTACCGGGGTTTGGTTTTTCGCCAACTGCGAATCAAAATGTAGATTAAAAAACGAGGCAACAATATATTGTTCGGGAAAGAAAGAAAAGTATTTTAACTACCTTTTGATTCTCGAGATTTTCTTCTTCGTGGATTAGGGCTTGAATTTTTTAGTTGAGGTTTCATCGAGGAGTTATTTTCTGAAATAAACCAAAATCAGATAACAAATTATATAGAAATTAAAGAGGAGAACAAATGAAATGCGCGGAGATAGAAGGAAATTACCTTGGAGAACTCATGAAGATATAATAGAAGAAAAAATTGCAGAGAAAACAGTAATGGAGAGTATGAACAGAAGATAAAATTGCAGAAGTAAGAAGAAGAAAAGGAAGAGAATATAAAGGAGTTATATAAGGGAATAACTAGAAAAGGACGGTTACAAAAGACGTGTCCAAATTCTAAAAGACTAAGTAATGGTTATGTTCTCACGATCATTTCTTCTTCGTAGAATTGACATGAGAAGAGGCAAGATGTAGGTACTGAATATCGCAAGATAATAGTTCACGAGTATCGTAATAGATAAAGGAGAAAAGAGTTATAAAATGATACGATGATAGAAGTAGCGCGGAGAAATATGAAGTTTTGCGAGGATGAAATAATTTTGCGAGGATGAATTGCGATACTTCGCAATTCATATACAGCTGCATAAGTTTTACTATAAATAGGAGTTCAAATGTAAAATTCGAGAGGTTCTTTTAATGAGTGTAAGAAATTATCTTAGGAAAGAGAATAGAAAAAGTTGTAACTATTCTAGTTCCATTTTGATAATTCTATGTAATCAACTAAGAGAATTAATAAGAAAGTTATCATTCACCATCAAGAACTTCTTGACTTTTTACTAATTCTATTGAGGGTGTAGTTGTAGATTATTCTGCAACTACAGGAAGCCCATAAGGCTGCGGCGGCAAAAGCTGCTATACCTAGTGTAGTAGCTTCTCAAGCGGATGTTTTCAAAGTGACAACTACAACCACACCTATTGATCCCCGAGAAGCAGCAACAGGCTCGGTAATCCAGGACCCTCCTTACGGGATGCCGCCGACCAATGGACAAAATGCACAATTGCAAGCAGGATACCAATGGATTATCGAACCGGTTGTACAGCTGGTGGAAGAAGTAAATACCGCATCCCCCAACGAATAAGCTCAATTACAGACAGGAACGCCAAGTCAAGAATCAAACCAGTCTGCGCAAATATGGGTGGAGCTAGAAGAGCTAAAGAGGAATCAAAAGACATACACGGATGCGGTGGCCTTACTAGCCCAAGATAACTAGCAGTTGAGAGAAAAGATCCTCCAAAACGCAGAGCTAGGGAATCAGCAAGACGATGCTAACTCTGCGATACAGAATAGAGACCGGAGAGCGATCCTCGAAAGCGTCCCTACGGCAGGTAACCAAAGAAGAACACCCCGAAGAGGTGCGCGTAACAGCAGGAGGTCTGACCCAGACTATCATCCGGAGACTTCAGACTACTACGATGAAGATGAGGCCACGTTGCAGCAACCTATGAAGAAGGCGTAGTCTTCCATTCAAGACGAGCACTATTTAGCAATGGAGAGTCTTCGTGCAGAGATGCTAGCAGAAATCAACCAAATCAAGACCAGGCAAGGAGGTGGAAGACTAGAGCAGGTTATGAAAGAGGCTAGCACTACACCCCTAGCACACCAGTTAGCTACGGCTACTATTCCGCAGAAATGCCCGGTCCCATCCTTCGAATATTACGACGGGTCCGCAGATCCCGCTGCCCATCTATGATATTATAACAGGGTAATGGCCAGATGGGACTATGATGAAGCTATACTATGCAGATATTTCCCCTCGAGCCTGAAAGGATCCGCACTATCATGGTTTGATAACCTCAAGCCAGGGTCCATTGATTCGTATGATCGGCTCACCGAAAAGTTCTTGGCCACCTACATGTATAACAAGGTTGTGAACACAGTAATGGACAAGCTCTTCTCTCTTGCAATCAAGTACAAGGAATCCATTCGTAAATACACGGATATGTGGCACAAGATATGTCAAGCCATAGGGCAGGTGGATCCCGTGGTGAGTATTAACTGTTACAAATGGGGACTGGACAGGATGAGCCCGTTGTTTGTTGAAATGCACGGTATCATCCCCGCCACATAGGGAGATTTGAGGATAATCATCGAAAAACATGCAAGGTTGGAAGAAATTCAACGGGAGAACCCGAGAGCGCAGGCTCAACGACCTCCGCAGAACAAGCAAGCGGATCCATAGGTTACCAAAGGGATCTGAAAGATGACCACAAAAGGAATGGTAGAAGGTTCAAAGATCAAGTCTACATGAAGCTCAATACTAGCTACTCATGCATCTTAAAGGAGATCAAGGACCGATAAAACTTAGAATGGCCTTGGTCTAAGGGGAAGCAACCACCGGCTTCAGAGAAGTCCAAAGAATACTGCGATTTCCACTGCTTCAACGGGCACCCAACAGAGAAGTGCAAAAATCTCAAAATAGTGATACAAAAGATGATAGATGCAGGGGATATCAAGAAATATATCGAAAAGGATGGAACGGAAGACAGAGCCAAACGCAGCAAACAAGTCCAATTACTAGAAGGCAACCGCACAGTGAATACTATATCCTGCTCAGAAAGAAGAGAACCAACCCTAAATGCACAGATAGGGAAAAGATTGAGGAAACAATTTGAAGACTATTGTGAGCTTTACAATTTAGAGGGGAAAGAAGTGGAAGATCACGAAGAATGGATGGACGCACCCCTAACCTTCGAAATCGAGGACATTGAGGATGACATGGAAGACCACAACGATCCTTTGATCCTCACCTTGCCAATTGCAGGATGCAACATAAATAAAATCCTCATCGATGGAGGGAGCTCCGTAAATGTCCTGTTTTACGATACCTTCAAACGTATGGAGCTTAATGACGAACAACTCTCGACCTCGCACCACACCATCCATGGGTTCAATGGTACGGATACGAAGCCTTTCGGAGATATCGTTCTGTAGGTGGACGCAGGCCCCATGAAAGTTGACGCTCGTTTCAGTGTGGTGGACGCGCCTTCACCCTACAATGCCATTATTGGATGAAGATGGGTCCACAATCTTAAGGGAGTCGCAGCTACCTACCATCAATGCCTTAGGTTTCCTACCCCCTAGGAGTAATGGAGATCAAGGGTGATCAAGCTTCCGCAAAGGAATGCCAGGCAATGCAAATGCGAATCAACAATGAAGAATGCGAGAAAAGTAGGACCCGTAGGGCTCGAAACAAGGCAATATCAAGGGACAAAGCCATCGATGAATACCTGGGAGAAATCTCAGGGAAAGGCTTATCCAAGGAGCACTCCGTAGGAAACGCGGAAGTATCAACATCAATTTCTAGCCAGGACGCTCTTGCGAACAAACAACCCGAGCCTGCCAAATAGCAATTAAAGAAAGTTCCTCACCTTGGGGAACCAAAACCCACATTCACATCCTTGGAGAAGTTAACATCGGGACAGAGGAGAGCCCAAAGAAGATCAAAATAGGAACTCTAATGGATGAAGAACGCGAAGCCTCTCTGGTGAAACTGCTTAAGGAGTACGCGGACGTCTTCGCATGGAAATTATCTGACATGCCCGGAATAGATCCAAAGATCGTACAACACGAGCTGCGCATTAAACCTGGCACAACCCCGGTAAGGCAAAAAGTGCGAAAGGTGGCCACGGAATATCACAAAGCAGTGGAAACGGAGCTGCGAAAGCTGTTGGAGGATGGATTCATAAAAGAAGTCAAATATCCCAATTGGATCTCTAACATGGTGATTGTACCAATGAAGAATGGCGGGGTCAGGATCTGCATCGACTTCACCAACTTGAACAAAGCATGTCCCAAGGACAGTTACCCACTACCCAGCATTGATCAACTAGTCGACGCAGTAGAAGGATACGAAGAGATTTCGTTTATGGACGGATATGCCGGGTACAATCAACTATTTTTAGTAGAAGAAGACCAGCAACATACGGCATTTTACACACCCCACGGCCTCTATTGCTACGTAAGGATGCCTTTCGGACTCCGGAACGCAGGAGCAACATACCAAAGGATGGTCGATGCTATTTTCAAGTCGTGGATTGGTGGAACCTTAGAAGTCTACGTTGATGATATGCTCGTGAAAAGCAGACTCAAGAAGAACCATCACCAAGACCTAAGGGACATCTTCGAAGCTATGAGGAAGCACAACATGAAGGTAAACCCGGAGAAGTGCACCTTCGGAGTAACATCTGGAAAATTCCTCGGATACCTGGTGACAAAGAGGGGCATTGAGGTAGATCCCGCAAGAATCCGAGCCATAGTAGACATGCCATCCCCAAAGAACCTAAAAGAAGTAAAAAAGCTCAACGGATCCATAGCAGCTTTGGGAAGGTTCATCTCGAGATCCTCTGACAAATGAAAATTCTTTTTCAACATACTAAAGAAGGGAACGAAGTTTGAATGGACTGCAGAATGCGAATAAGCCTTCCTAGGCATCAAACAGTACCTAGAGGAGATCCCTATCCTTCAGAAACCGGACCCTGACGAAGTCTTGGCATTATACATCGCAGCAACAGATGATGCGGTAAGCGCAGTACTTGTCAGGACCCACACGAAGGAGGAACATCCAATCTACTATGTCAGCAAAACCCTGAACTCCGCGGAAAGAAACTACAAAAGAATTGAACAACTAATTTTAGCCATCGTATGGTCCACCGTGAAGCTGAGGACGTACTTCTTGACGCATGACGTACGTATCCCATGTCGAGCACCCTTAGAAGCCATCCTCAAAGGGGCAGGAAAGGTAGGACGCATAGCAAAATGGAGCACATACCTCGACCAATTCAACATCCACTATGAGCTTCAACACTTTCAGAAATCCCAATTACTTGCGTACTTCCTAGCCGAACTACCTCTGGACAACGAAGAAGAAGTGCGCATACAAGGATGGAGAGCCGCGGGCACCCCATATATTGAAAATCAAAAGGAGCCAAACGATATTCTTGAGCCAGTGAGCCCACGGCAATGGGAAGTCTTCGTAGACGGCTCCAAAAATAGAGAGGGTGCGGGGTTAGGCATTGTTATCACCACACCCACAGGGGATAGGGTCGTGCACACATTCAGATTGGAATTTAAAGGCCATACAAATAATATCGTAGAATACGAAGGAGTGGTCCACGCCCTCCGCTTGATAATCGAGATGGGGATACAAGAAGTACGATTGACAAGTGACTCCAAGCTAATCATCCGACAGATAGGCTACGAGTACAACATGTACGACGAGACACTAATGGCATACATGGATTTGGTACAAATGCTGGTTTCCCAAATACCAAAATCAAGTTCCGACATCTGCGTAGGAAGGAACTCAGGCACGCAGATGCCTTGGCTTATGTTTCGGCCATGCTCAAGAACAAAGATGTCAAAGCAATCAAGGTGACAAGAGTGTACGAACCATCCATCAAGCTCCAGGAGATATGCGCGAGTAACCAACGCAAGTCCGTAATGGAGGATGTCTCTGATGAGGATATCGGAGAGCTCATATTCGACGACTTCCAAGACGACGATATAATGCAACAAGCAGATGAGGACGAAGATTACAGTCGGGAAGAAGATTGGAGACTCGGAATCCATTCTTTCCTCCAGGAAGGGAAACTACCCCAGGACACCAAACAAGCTAGGAAAATACAATCCAAAGCAGGGATGTACGAGCTAAGAGACAGAATCTTATACAGAAAATCATTCATAGGGCCACTTCGTCGTTGTTTGTCCCAATCCGAAGGACATGACATCCTGAAAGATATCCATAGAGGAGATGCGGGAAATCACAGCGGAATGAGATCACTTGCAGATAAGGCAAAGACGCAGGGCTACTACTGGCCAACAATGATCCGAGACGCGGCCAGAATGGCGCAAAGGTGTGAGGAATGTCAAAGATTTGGCAGGCGAATCCACGTCCCAGCCACAAAGTTGAACTCTGTGGACAGTCTGTGGCCCTTCGCAAGATGGGGCATCGACATAGTGGGCCCACTTGTATCAGGAACCAGGAAAAGAAGATTCCTAATAGTGGAAACGGATTACTTCAGCAAGTGGGTAGAATCCAAGGCACTGGCGAGAATTCGTGATTCATACGTCTTCACTTTTATATTTCAAAACATCATTTGCAGGTTTGGCATCCCCGCAGAGATAGTTTCCGACAATGGTAAATAGCTACAAGGAAAAAATATTGACTTGTTGTTCCACACCTTCAAAATTCGAAAAAACAAATCCACCCCCATATACCCGCAGAGCAACGGACAAGCGGAAGCCACAAACAAAACTCTAGCACTCATCCTCAAAAAACAGTTAGACGAGTACAAGGGGCGATGGTGCGAGCAATTACATAACGTTCTGTGGGCATACAGGACAACTCGCAGAGATCGGCTACTGGGGAGTCTCCATTTCTACTCACATACGGAGCGGAAGCAGTAATCCCCACGGAAGTTCTACTAATGACAACAAAGACAGAATCATGGGAAAAGAACCTCACCACGGACATGATGTTAGAAAAGCTTGATGATCTCGAAGAAAGAAGAGAGACTGCACTACAAAAAATGGAAAACTACCAGCGCAGGCTAGCCAGAGAATATAACAAAAAAGTAAAACTTAGGAATTTTGTAGAAGGGCAGTATGTGTTAAGAACCATTCCCCAATACCAGCGAGAAAAGAAATGGGGAAAATTAGCACCAACTTGGGGCGGACCCTACGTAATACACGACATCGCAGGAAATGGCTCCTACTATCTGCGTAATTTGAAAGGGGAAATACTCAGGCATCCGTGGAACGCCAAATATCTCAAGCCATACTACCCATAATCTATTACCTTCGTATGTATTTTAGAAGAATAAAATTGACTTACAAGTCTGCATGTTTCTATCTCTGATAGAGGAATATCACGCCTCAACTTTTCAATCAATACAAACTTTCATCTTCAGTTGACATAATTCTACTCATTACCCGTACGCATTTCGATGTGCTCAATACCCATAATCAATACCGTAGGAGACACATGTATATACCCATACGCATTTCAATTTACTCAATCTACTCACTACTCATATACCACTCACATACCCATCCGATCATAAGGAGATCAACAAAAGAACAAAATAAGAATATATATTGAAAACCGTTCCATATCTTAATAAAATGTCAACACTATCGTTACCCCGTGGACGTAGGCCTTAGGGCTGAACCACGTAAATTAGTGTGCAGTTATTATTACTAAAGACCTGCATTGTACTCTAATAAGGGGAATATCCCGCACAAAGCGTGGACCCTACCCACTGTAATATACCGGGAATAACCCGAACAAAGCATACATGTGCAATATCTTGAACTCCCCCATAAGCGTCTATAAGTGTACGACCATGGGGTGACTTCTCAAGGAACGAGATATCCAAGCAATGTTATAAGCCGCGATATCCTTGAACGCCGGCTAGACCCCCGCCGCTCAGTAATCCTATGGCCCAGGAATTAGCTGAACGGGGTGACAGGTCGCAAGACGATTCTGAGGATACCAACCTACGGAATTGCATGAACACTACAATTTCTCAAATCCTATAAATCAAGATCCACGGATTGCAAAACCAATCCCGTGGATTACAGAACTAATTCCGTGGATTGAAAAATCCACGGAACTGTTTAAATTACAAAATCTACGGAATTACGTAATATATTAACTTGGATCTATAAAAATAGATGCGAATTCAACAAAATACGAGTTCAGATTTGGACGCTAAAGTTTGATCTATTACATGGTAGTTGATTACGAACCTAGCAAGAAAAGTAGCAAAAACGCCAAGAAGATTAAGCAACTGAGATCAATCCCCAACATACTAGATATGATCTACTGGGAAGGAGCACCATCCGTGGGTTTCTCCTTTGGCGACGAAGGAACACTACCACCAGACGAGGGTCCGGAGGAACCTGAAGGGAGAATGGGCACGGGACGCCGAGTATAACTCTTGCTTATTCCATGGGTCTTCTTGAGATCCAACTCAATCTCACCAAGAGTCCTGTTAATATCCTCCGCCAACTTCTTACGAGCCACAAAGCCTATAGCTACGCTCTTCATCTCAGCTTGATTTAGGGAAATGGAAAGATGCTCCGCCTTTTCAGTAGCTTGCTTCATAGCTTCCTCTCGAGACAAAGCCAGACCCCGATGGTAGATGACCTGGCCTTCCAATTGAACTATCTTAGCCTGAGCTTCGGCAAATTTGTCATTCGCAGCTTGAAGCTGTCCTTGGAGCTCTGCGGATATTAGAAGAAAGCGATGAGTAATGACAAATACAACACAAAGAACACTCGATAACAAAGACATATACCTTCACAATGGTTAACCGCGGCCTTTTGGATGAATAACATCAAGGTGGTCGTATCGGTGCTATGTCGTGCCGGAGAGGGTGCTGCGGCATAATCATATTCATTTGATAGCCTATCATAGTCTACCTGCAGAAGATTATGAGCATATTGACTCGCACTAAGATCATCTCGAAGCATTGAGTTCGAGTGATGATATCGGTTAATCTCATCATTCTTCGATTCCAACCCCTTGTTAAGACGGTACATAGTCACCTCTAAGTTTCTCTCATATTCAGCCTGACGAGCCACATCAGCTCGAGACGCGGATAAGGCACTACTAAGAGCGCCATATTCTTCCCTGGCATCGTATCTTTCCTTGGAAAGACGTTTCATGTAAACCCGCACATCATAGGGATGAGAAGAACGCTCTTGCCACAATTCTTCTTCCATATCATTAAGCTTAACTTCTAGGGCGGAAATCTGGCCGCGGGCTTCCTCGAGATTATCCCGCGTCCATGAAAGAGTCCCGTTGAGCAACTCACGGTCGTGATCATTTCTATTTTGCAAATCTACCCAACAAAAAATTTTCTGGCGCCATTCTTCGGCCATAGCGTTGTGGACATCCGCGCGAGCATTCCATTTCACTGATTCGCTCTTGAGTTTCTCAACTAACTCAGCAATACGACATTTTTGGCGAACTCTCTCGCCACGAAGCCACATCAATTCAGGGACTCCACCCACTGAAGATAATACAGCGGGAGGAGAGAAGAAGGAGACAACTCAGAACATATAGGGAATATCGGAAAAGCAAAGTAGAGGAGGCACAAACCTGAAAGGGACGAAGAATTCTGCTCAGCCACCTCTAACTTTTCCTTAACCAAAGATAGCTCGGAATGAAGCATAGCCTCATCCACGCTTTGTTGTTCCTTGCGCTTAAGAAGATCCCTCAGCTCAGTTATCTCCCTATCTTTAGCAGAGGCCGCAGCTTCAACACTCGAAAGAACTCCTTCACGATGGCGGAGTTTCGCTTCTAGCTTAAGAGACTTGGCCTTGAAGAGACGGTAAAGAGTATGGTTACAATACTCACTCCTCATCACCTACGGATCAAAAAGAAATTAGTTCACATAACATATCCAAGTAAAATCAGGTTTAGAAAGAACGGGACATACCTCCAATAGTCCCTGCTGAGGATAACTATACTGGTATCCATCAGCAACAACCATCATTCCAGCAACAGTAGTGGGAGGATTCACCACCAGATCAATCCCGCTGGTCACAAGATCCTTATCCCACTCTACATATACCATATCCACAGAGGTCGACTCCATATGCTGGCGAGTAAAAGAATCCGAACTCTTTTCCCCTTCAATCACAGGGGCAGGATGCGGCACGACAAGAAAATCCTTCTTTCTAATCCAAGCCAAAACAGCATCATCGCCATCCGCGATCAATGATTGCGAGAAATCATCAGAAGGAGAATCCAAGGACTTCCCACCAGGTGAAGCACTGGTTTGGCCTTGCGCCAAAACCCCCCCAACAGCGGAGGATGTGCCAACAAAACCCTCCGGCTGAACCACCAAAACCTCAGCATCAGACCCGCGTGTTGCACCACCCCCACAACTACCTTTATGAACATCCCAGTCATCACCAGGAGAAAGAAGACTGAAGTCCAAGACGAGGCCCATAGACGCGGCCATGTCGAAAGACTGATCCCCGGATAGAGCATTACCAAAGGAGAACTCACGGTAAGCATCCCCATCCTTGTCACTACTACCTAGGGAAACTCCCTTGCCCTTGTCCACGATAGTCCGCTGCAGACAGACCTCCATATCTGCGGCCCCACTCGACTTAGCTCCACCAGCGACCTCATCAACAACATCGCCACCAGTGGTATGATCACCACCCAGTGGCCACTACCATCAGTAGCCTGACCACCACAAGTGGTCTGATCACCACCAGTAGTCTGATCAACACCACCTCCACCAACGCTCCCGTTGGTGCCACCAACACTATTTCCTTCTTGAAAAGGTGGAGAAGTATCAATCCGATCTTCTTCGTCGGAAACATCCTCGTTAACATTCACTGGACTGCTCACATCCTCGAAGCGCGTAGAATCTTCGGTATGAGAATTTGACGATTGCTTGGGATTGATCTTTTTCTTTCTAATCACCTACGATACATAATAATAAAGTGCCTTGAGTATCTCCTTTCCTTGGCATAATTCACATTACTTAAGAAAAGGAAGGGGCATATATACGAAGAATACAAACATACCTTAGCATTCTGCGGAAGAAGGTTAGCGTCGGAGATATCCTCGTCATCCGCGTCATCAACATCACGATTATAATCGAAATTCATACCTTCTAAATTCATCTTCCAAGGGAAATAATGGGCATAACAAGAAGGAGAGGTTTCGCGGTAGGAGATGTCAACAGTAGGCTGCCAACCATGGGCTCCGGGGACCCAACCATAGGCCCACGGACCAACTACTTCGACAACAGTGGAAGACCACTCATAATCGTGATCACGTTTGATCCTCTCGTCAGAAGGAATAGGAAGACCTTCAGCACCAGGAATCCTCGCCATCTTGGAATCACTTACTTCGCTCAAAAGGCGAATTTCCCCTTAACGGGAGCAATATTCATGATTCACAGACCATGGCTTACGCGTCTTCCTATTGACGTAATCTCCAAAGGACTTGTTAAAATTTTAAGGAGTATACCACCCTTTCTCATCTTCTAAGTTGGGGGCATAGCATGTCATCATCGTTTGCCCCTTGCTACGAAGATAGCACTCTCGGAGATGACGAAGGTAATTTCCCGTCAACTGCTGCACCCCGCGGTTATGACTCTTCTTAGAAGTACCGCGGCTAAATTAGACCCGGTAGTAGAAATCATCACCAGCTTTATACAAAGGCAACATCAAACCATCCTCAAAAGCGCCCACGGTTGTCAACAGATGAAAAGCATCGTACTGATAATTAATAACCATCTCGTAGGTTATATCTTTATCAGGGGCGTAGAAACACACCTGTAAGTGTTGAAGACCGTGCTTCACTTTTAAGGCTTCAAGATCTATGTGCCTAAAAGTGAACTTCTTGTTACCCAAAGGTAAAGGACGAAAAGTGATAGCAGAGTCATCTTCATAAGCGTCCCCTGCAACATCTTCCGCAGAATCTGCTACCTTCTTCTTAGGAGGAACCACGTATCCCGAAGATTCTATCTCTGAAGCCTTCCTCTTCGCAGGCTGATTCTTATTTGTTTTGCCTGAGCTGGGCACAGACGAAGGCGGAGGAAGATTAGCCCGCGGTGGAGGCATGGTGCGGAGAGGCTGCACATTTAAAAGTTCTGTGCGCGGATTCTGCTGCTTCTTAGGAGACTCATCTGTAGGTCGGCTCGCGGCGTATCTCGACCCCGCGGCGGATCACCTCTGGAGCGAAGGCTTTTGACTAGAGGACGAGGATGGTCATCTATCCCGAGGGTTATCCTGAGTAGGAGGAGGAGAAGCTCCACCCCTGATATGAGAATCTCTCCAAGAAGATCTATGAGGACTCGGCGGAGGAGTTTGATAAGGCACCCGCGGACGATCAGACATATCTGCGAATACAAACACAAATAGGAGGACTAGTCAGAGTCAAGGAAGATCAAAAACAAGGAAATCTCAAGAACAGCGGTGAACGCGAAGAAAACCCTAGATTTCATCCACCACCATATGAGCTCTCAAATCGTTACTCAACTTAAAAGGAATCGAAACAAAGCCGATAAAACGCACGGCTCAGCAGTGGCAGCCTTCGACTCCATGACATGCATGGGATTTAACCCCATCATGATTCATCACTAAAAATCGAGAACTCCACAGAAGCAAAAATGGCCAGAAGAATAGGTAAAAAAGCCTACCTGAACTACAATAACTTCAATGATTAAAAATGAGGCGGCGACGCCAACAGTAGCAATAACGTCAACAACAGTAGCAATAACGACGGCAACAGTAGCAATAACGTCAACAACAGTAGAAATAACGTCGACAGCAGCGGTAAGGCGAAACAACAACGATGGTGATAGGAGAATTAGGGTTTTTGACGAAAGGGTGCTAGCGCAAAAAAGAAGACAAAAACGATTTACAGAAGAAGTCAAGAAGATGAAGAAGAAAATGGGGCAGGGAATAATAGAGAATGTGAATTTAATTCACATTCCCTCATTATCTTCTCTCTTAAAGTACCACAAGAAACGCGTCCACCACCCGAGACACGATTCGGACAGACATGGGAAACGTGCACAATAAATGCAAATAACACCTTTTAAGAAGAAGTTATGAGGGAGAAAAAGCGTACCACTGATTCTTCTTCCGACTATAGTTGTCACCCAGTCATAAGAAGAGGGAAAATTGTAAGTACACTTATGTATCTCCTCGCCACGTGTACTAGCAAGCCCACGTGGAGGCCACGTCATAAAGGTGAATGGTACATAGGGGGATCCAAGGATCTAGGTGATGGGCCACATGTCGAGATCAACACTCGAAGATGAAGGAACATCAACGAAAGGTATACCCACTTAACACCAAGGAGCTAATCGGCATCACTTTATCTTATCTCGAGATGAGATGTAATCAGCGGCTGGGGAAGGCCCAACTGACACAGACATGACAAGGAAAGACTGACATCGCCTGGCGCAGATTGGACCGCCCCAACCAATCGCATTTCGTGTCGCTCAGAGGGCACGCAACAGCTAACTAACGAAGGAGACGGAGATTGGTCAGTGTGATGATCTTAGAAAGCATAGAATACGCAGGATGACAAAGAGGTCCGCGGGCTATGCACAAAACACAAGAAGAAAATATTACAACAGCTCTTTTCCAAGGGACCCACCTAGATAAGCTATATATATGTCCCTTCCTAATACATTGAGAGAGGTCGAACAGTTTTAGGGGGAGAGAATAAGAGAGAAACCAGGGAGAAGTAAGTATGAGATTAACCTTCGGGTTCCATGTATCACCTAAAGTCTTTTCGACTGTTCTTGTAATCTTTACCACATAGTGAATATCCCCCAGACCTGTGGATGTAGGCCTTAGGGCTGAACCACATAAATCCTTGTCTCGTCGATATTTCGTATTGGTATATCTTTATATTCGCTTGTATTTCTTAGATCTATCATTGAGGGTGTTGAGGAGATCATGAAAAACCCTAGGTGTTTGGAATCAATGAATCAACATCTAATCAAGCATCTCATGCCATATTCATACTTTAATGCTTGCATTCAGTACATGCGGAGATTGGTTGTGAACACGTCGATGCCTACGTGATTTACGTGTTCACAAGGGTGAAAATGCGGACAATAATTGCGCCAATCCAAGGATGAATCTCCAAACATAGGTCACTCTTCCTATGAAAGTTTGCAATTCTTTCACATTTGCTGGCGATATCATGGTAGTTATTGCTTCTACCTTGTCCGGATCAATCTGTATTCCTTTGTATATCACAACAAATCCTAAATTTTTTCCAGAAGTCACTCCGAAAGCGCATTTGAGGGGATTCATCTTCAAGTGATACTTTCTATACCTGTTAAAGACGCGCCTTAAATAATCTACATGATATTATAATAATCTACCTGTTAAAGAGGCTTACCTTATATTCTTTGTTTCTAGAATAATCTACATGTTTAGAACATGTTTAGAGGTAATTCTAACATGTTGATCTTCCAATCTGATGCGCGAGTTATCTCAGCATATACTGCTCACATCACCATTTCCAAGATGTCAAATTTCCCAGTGAACCATTGCACTCCCAATATTAAGAGACTATCTCTCATTCATCCGTGTCCATTTTGTGAAATCTTTGCATGGTTGGAAATATCGCAATTAGGACATCCTTGTTATGTTTTACATGAAATGGACCGTGTGAATGAGATATGATCTCCCACTGCCGGGATATGGGGAGTGGTTTGCAGTTGAAAGTCTAACTCTTGGTAATGGAATGGTTTGGTTGTTGTTGTGGCTAGAAATGAAGAATGGAAATGGAGAATCGGGGTTGGCCGATACAAGTTGTGAAGCTGAGAGATTTTAACTTTGTAGGGAATAGATGTTTGGTGTTGTAGTAGAGCGAGAAATTAAAACGGTAACATATAACAGACAATCTGACTACTCATCACATTTATTTTCCTTTAGCTAGATGATTTTTTGCCTTAGAAATGGTTGCCCATATGGAGCACGTACTTGTGAGTCTGCTGCGATTGTGGTTGTTGTTTTATGCCTGTAAGTTGGTTCCATCTCTTACACCTCAGTGTGTGTTTTTCTGGATACTTTTCAGGAGAATTGCGGAGTGCAAATAAAAGACTAGTCCCTGAGTTGGAAATCTGTAGCCCAAAATTTCTGTCAAGATGGAAGAGGGCAATAGAGTCAAGCAACGCATTATTACAGGATGAAATTGAGCTAGGGCTAGATGAGCTTTTTGAGAAGGTCGAGGCATTTGCAGTTACATTACAGGATGTAGAGCATTCTTATCCTGCATTAATAACTTCAAGTTTTTTGGTCGGCCCTCTCACCGTGGCAACGGTTGTACTAGTCTAGTATATGGTGACTTTATGTCAATGTGGGGCGTGACTTTTTTTCCAATTTGACACAAAATGTTGTATTTGGTGTTGGTAACCAAAATTTGGTGTCCCATTTGAAATGACGTGGTTGTCCCTCCATTTTAGTCCAATTACTATAACTCCTTGTGTATCCTATTTTTTCAGGAGTATAATTGGAAAGCAAACTAGAATATACTCCCTCCGTCCCTAATATATAGGCGGAGAAGATGAAATCTCTTAGAATAAGAAAATGCATGGTTTTTATAAATTTTCATGTTTTTTTCTTGTCTATATATACCCTTTGTCTTATTCTCAATACAAATTCCCATACAATATAAATAAGGGCATATATGTCAAAAAGCACCTTGGAATTAGAATTCCGCCTATCTAATGGGACTAGGAAAATCCAATATTCCGCCTATATTATAGGGACGGAGGGAGTATCATATCTAAAAATCCATGCCTTGAAATTTTACAAAATTTATCTCGTTGGAAAGCTTTTAAAGAAATCTACATAACGAGTACAAATAACCATATCAAATTTAGAGTTTTTATAACAATTGGAGGTGTTTATCCTTTTAGGCACAATTTTTGAAAATTGGATGCATAGCCATTATCCAAACCACCACAAAGGATGCATAACACATTATGCATCCATATTTTGGTTTATGCATCAACTAATTTTCCGTTGCAACTAATAAAATGATGTGATCCATCCATTTCGGGAAAAGTGATATTTTCATTTTAGGCACAATTTTTGAAAATTGAATACATAGGCGTTATTATACAAAATTTAGTTTTGTGCCAATTTTTTTGATCGGTCATCCCACCATGACAGCGGTCATCTAGTAAGGAATATCATCAAATATCATTATTGGGGTGACGAATATAAGAATGTGAGAGCTCATCGGATTAACATAATTATGTTTCTGTGTTTAGAATTTGTGAGAAAATTAAACGAATGAGACGATTCAACATTCAGCACCAGTGGTCTAGTGGTAGAATAGTACCCTGCCACGGTACAGACCCGGGTTCGATTCCCGGCTGGTGCATTTCTTGAACGCCGGCTAGACCCCCACCGCTCAGTAATCCTCTGGCCCAGGAATTAGCTGAACAGGGTGACAGGTCGCAAGACGATTCCGAGGATACCAACCTACGGAATTGCATGAACACTACAATTTTTCAAATCCTATAAATCAAGATCCACGGATTGCAAAACCAATCCGTGGATTCTGAGAACTAATTCTGTGGATTGAAAAATCCACAGGCCATTTAAATTACAAAATCTACGGAATTACGTAATATATTAACTTGGATCTATAAAAATAGATGCGAATTCAACAAAATACGAGTTTGATTTGGACGCTAAAGTTTGATCTATTACATGGTAGTTGATTACGAACCTAGCAAGAAAAGTAGCAAAAAACTCCAAGAAGATTAAGCAACTGAGATCAATCCCAACATACTAGATATGATCTCGGGAAGGAGCACCATCCGCGGGTTTCTCCTTTGGCGACGAAGGAACACTACCACCAGACGAGGGGCCGGAGGAACCTGAAGGGAGAATGGGCACGAGACGCCGAGTATAACTCTTGCTTATTCCATGGGTCTTCTTGAGATCCAACTCAATATCACCAAGAGTCCTGTTAATCTCCTCCGCCAACTTCTTACGAGCCATAAAGCCTATAGCTACGCTCTTCATCTCAGCTTGATTCAGGGAAATGGAAAGATGCTCTGCCTTTTCAGTAGCTTGCTTCATAGCTTCCTCTCGAGACAAAGCCAGACCCCGATGGTAGCTGACCTGGCCTTCCAATTGAACTATCTTAGCCTGAGCTTCGGCAAATTTGTCATTCGCAGCTTGAAGCTATCCTTGGAGCTCTGCGGATATTAGAAGAAGACGATGAGTAATGACAAATACAACACAAAGAACACTCGATAACAAAGAAATTGTTGGAGTTGTGTGGCTCAAATACACACATGTGAGTCACACATGGGGTTTCTAAGGATAGTCCCACATGGAGGAGAACAAGTTCCATATGGTGATATATAAGCAAGGAATTCTCCATACATAGTACCGAGGCCTTTTGGATGAAAACCCCACACCTAACATCAAGGTGGTCAAGTGGGGACAGTATCGGTGCTATGTGGCCGTGCCCGGAGAGGGTGCGGCGGTCCGTGGAGGTCCTACAAAATACCTTCACAATGGTTAACCGCGGAATCCCGTGCTTCTGCGGCATAATCATATTCATTTGATAGCCTATCATAGTCTACCTGCAGAAGATTATGAGCATATTGACTCGCACTAAGATCATCTCGAAGCATTGAGTTCGAGTGATGATATCGGTTAATCTCATCATTCTTCGATTCCAACCCCTTGTTAAGACGGTACATAGTCACCTCTAAGTTTCTCTCATATTCATCCTGACGAGCCACATCAGGTCGAGACGCGGATAAGGCACTACTAAGAGCGCCATATTCTTCCCTAGCATCGTCTCTTTCCTTGGAAAGACGTTTCATGTAAACCCGCACATCATAGGGATGAGAAGAACGCTCTTGCCACAATTCTTCTTCCATATCATTAAGCTTAACTTCTAGGGCGGAAATCTGTCCGCGGGCTTCCTCGAGATTATCCCGCGTCCATGAAAGAGTCCCGTTGAGCAACTCACGGTCGTGATCATTTCGATTTTGCAAATCTACCCAACAAAAAATTTTCTGGCGCCATTCTTCGGCCATAGCGTTGTGGAATCCGCGCGAGCATTCCATTTCACTGATTCGCTCTTGAGTTTCTCAACTAACTCAGCAATACGACCTTTTTGGCGAACTCTCTCGCCACGAATCCACATCAATTCAGGGACTCCACCCACTGAAGATAATACAGCGGGAGGAGAGAAGAAGGAGACAACTCAGAACATATATGGAATATCGGAAAAGCAAAGTAGAGGAGGCACAAACCTGAAAGGGACGAAGAATTCTGCTCAGCCACCTCTAACTTTTCCTTAACCAAAGCTAGCTCGGAATGAAGCATAGACTCATCCACGCTTTGTTGTTCCTTGCGCTTAAGAAGATCCCTCAGCTCAGTTATCTCCCTATCTTTAGCAGAGGCCGCAGCTTCAACACTCGAAAGCAATCCTTCACGATGGCGGAGTTTCGCTTCTAGCTTAAGAGACTTGGCCTTGAAGAGACGGTAAAGAGTATGGTTACAATACTCACTCCTCATCACCTACGGATCAAAAAGAAATTAGTTCACATAACATATCCAAGTAAAATCAGGTTTAGAAAGAACATGACATACCTCCAATAGTCCCTGCTGAGGATAACTATACTGGTATCCATCAGCAACAGCCATCATGCCAGCAACAGTAGAGGGAGGATTCACCACCAGATCAATCCCGCTGGTCACAAGATCCTTATCCCACTCTACATCTACCATCTCCGCAGAGGTCGACTCCATATGCTGGCGAGTAAAAGAATCCGAACTCTTTTCCCCTTCAATCACAGGGGCAGGATGCGGCACGACAAGCAAATCCTTCTTTCTAAGCCAAGCCAAAACAGCATCATCGCCATCCGCGATCAAGGATTGCGAGAAATCATCAGAAGGAGAATCAAAGGACTTCCCACCAGGTGAAGCACTAGTTTGGCCTTGCGCCAAAACCCCCCCAACAGCGGAGGAGGTGCCAACAAAACCCTCCGGCTGAACCACCAAAACCTCAGCATCAGACCCGCGTGCTGCACCACCCCCACAACTACCTTTATGAACATCCCAGTCATCACCAGGAGAAAGAAGACTGAAGTCCAAGACGAGGCCCATAGACGCGGCCATGTCGAAAGACTGATCCCCGGATAGAGCATTACCAAAGGAGAACTCACGGTAAGCATCCCCATCCTTGTCACTACTACCTAGGGAAACTACCTTGCCCTTGTCCACGATAGTCCGCTGCAGACAGACCTCCATATCTGCGGCCCCACTCGACTTAGCTCCACCAGCGACCTCATCAACAACATCGCCACCAGTGGTCTGATCACCACCAGTGGCCTGACTACCATCAGTAGCCTGACCACCACAAGTGGTCTGATCACCACCAGTAGTCTGATCAACACCACCTCCACCAACGCTCCCGTTGGTGCCACCAACACTATTTCCTTCTTGAAAAGGTCGAGAAGTATCAATCCGATCTTCTTCGTCGGAAACATCCTCGTCAACGTTCACTGGACTGCTCACATCCTCGAAGCGCGTAGAATCTTCGGTATGAGAATTTGACGATTGCTTGGGATTGATCTTTTTCTTTCTAACCACCTACGATACATAATAATAAAGTTCCTTGAGTATCTCCTTTCCTTGGCATAATTCACATTACTTAAGAAAAGGAAGGGGCATATATGCGAAGAATACAAACATACCTTAGCATTCTGCGGAAGAAGGTTAGCGTCGGAAATATCCTCGTCATCCGCGTCATCAACATCACGACTATAATCGAAATTCATACCTTCTAAATTCATCTTCCAAGGGCAATAATGGGCATAACGAGAAGGAGAGGTTTCGCGGTAGGAGCTGTCAACAGTAGGCTGCCAACCATGGGCTCCAGGGACCCAACCATAGGCCCACGGACCAACTACTTCGACAACAGTGGAAGACCACTCATAATCGTGATCACGTTTGATCCTCTCGTCAGAAGGAATAGGAAGACCTTCAGCACCAGGAATCCTCTCCATCTTGGAATCACTTACTTCGCTCAAAAGGCGAATTTCCCCCTTAACAGGAGCAATATTCCGCAGATTCACAGACCACGGCTTACGCGTCTTCCTATTGACATAATCTCCAAAGGACTTGTTAAAATTTTCAGGAGTATACCACCCTTTCTCCTCTTCTAAGTTGGGGGCATAGCATGTCATCATCGTTTGCCCCTTGCTACGAAGATAGCACTCTCGGAGATGACGAAGGTAATTTCCCGTCAACTGCTGCACCCCGCGGTTATGACTCTTCTTAGAAGTACCGCGGCTAAATAAGACCCGGTAGTAGAAATCATCACCAGCTTTATACAAAGGCAACATCAAACCAGCCTCAAAAGCGCCCACGGTTGTCAACAGATGAAAAGCATCGTACTGATAATTAATAACCATCTCGTAGGTTATATCTTTATCAGGGGCGTAGAAACACACCTGTAAGTGCTGAAGACCGTGCTTCACTTTTAAGGCTTCAAGATCTATGTGCCTGAAAGTGAACTTCTTGTTACCCAAAGGTAAAGGACGAAAAGTGATAGCAGAGTCATCTTCATAAGCGTCCCCTGCAACATCTTCCGCAGAATCTGATACCTTCTTCTTAGGAGGAACCACGTCTCCCGAAGATTCTATCTCTGAAGCCTTCCTCTTCGCAGGCTGATTCTTATTTGTTTTGCCTGAGCTGGGCACAGACGAAGGCGGAGGAAGATTAGCCCGCGGTGGAGGCATGGTGCGGAGAGGCTGCACATTTAAAAGTTCTGTGCGCGGATTTTGCTGCTTCTTAGGAGACTCATCTCTAGGTCGGCTCGCGGCGTATCTCGACCCCCGCGGCGGATCACCTCTCTGGAGCGAAGGCTTTTGACTAGAGGACGAGGATGGTCATCTATCCCGAGGGTTATCCTGAGTAGGAGGAGGAGAAGCTCCACCCCTGATATGAGAATCTCTCCGAGAAGATCTATGAGGACTCGGCGGAGGAGTTTGATAAGGCACCCGCGGACGATCAGACATATCTGCGAATACAAACACAAATAGGAGGACTAGTCAGAGTCAAGGAAGATCAAAAACAAGAAAATCTCAAGAACAGCAGTGAACGCGAAGAAAACCCTTGATTTCATCCACCACCATATGAGCTCTCAAATCGTTACTCACCTTAAAAGGAATCGAAACAAAGCCGATAAAACGCACGGCTCAGCAGTGGCAGCCTTCGACTCCATGACATGCATGGGATTTAACCCCATCATGATTCATCACTAAAAATCGAGAACTCCACAGAAGCAAAAATGGCCAGAAGAATAGGTAAAAAAGCCTACCTGAACTACAATAACTTCAATGATTAAAAATGAGGCGGCGACGCCAACAGTAGCAATAACGTCAACAACAGTAGCAATAACGACGGAAACAGTAGCAATAACGTCAACAACAGTAGCAATAACGTCGACAGCAGCAGCGGCGGCAGAAACAACAGCAGTAGCAGTAGGAGAATTAGGGTTTTTGACGAAAGGGTGCGGCAGAAACAGCAGCAGCAGCAAAAACAGTTACAGAAGAAGTCAAGAAGATGAAGAAGAAAATGGGGCAGGGAATAAACAGAGAATGTGAATTTAATTCACATTCCCTCATTCTCTTCTCTCTTAAAGTACCACAAGAAACTGTCCACCACCCGAGACACAGTTACGGACAGACATGGGAAACGTGCACAATAAATGCAAATAACACCTTTTTAGAAGAAGTTATGAGGGAGAAAAAGCGCACCACCTGATTCTTCTTCCGACTATAGTTGTCACCCAGTCATAAGAAGAGGGGAAAATTGTAAGTACACTTATGTATCTCCCTCGCCACGTGTACTAGCAAGCCCACGTGGAGGCCACGTCATAAAGGTGAATGGTACATAGGGGGATCCAAGGATCTAGGTGATGGGCCACATGTCGAGATCAACACTCGAAGATGAAGGAACATCAACGAAAGGTATACCCACTTAACACCAAGGAGCTAATCGGCATCACTTTATCTTATCTCGAGATGAGATGTAATCAGCGGCTGGGGAAGGCCCAACTGACACAGACATGACAAGGAAATACTGACATCGCCTGGCGCAGATTGGACCGCCCCAACCAATCGCATTTAGTGCCGCTCAGAGGGCACGCAACAGCTAACTAACGAAGGAGACGGAGATTGGTCAGCGTGATGATCTTAGAAAGCATAGAAGCCGCGGGATGACAAAGAGGTCCGCGGGCTATGCACAAAACACAAGAAGAAAATATTACAACAGCTCTTTTCCAAGGGACCCACCTAGATAAGCTATATATATGTCCCTTCCTAATACATTGAGAGAGGTCGAACAGTTTTAGGGGGAGAGAATAAGAGAGAAACCAGGGAGAAGTAAGTATGAGATTAACCTTCGGGTTCCATGTATCACCTAAAGTCTTTTCGACTGTTCTTGTAATCTTTACCACATAGTGAATATCCCCCAGACATGTGGATGTAGGCCTTAGGGCTGAACCACATAAATCCTTGTCTCGTCGATATTTCGTATTGGTATATCTTTATATTCGCTCGTATTTCTTAGATCTATCATTGAGGGTGTTGAGGAGATCATGAAAAACCCTCGGTGTTTGGAATCAATGAATCAACATCTAATCAAGCATCTCATGCCATATTCATACTTTAATGCTTGCATTCAGTACATGCGGAGATTGGTTGTGAACACGTCGATGCCTACGTGATTTACGTGTTCACAAGGGTGAAAATGCGGACAATAATTGCGCCAATCCAAGGATGAATCTCCAAACATAGGTCACTCTTCCTATGAAAGTTTGCAATTCTTTCACATTTGCTGGCGATATCATGGTAGTTATTGCTTCTACCTTGTCCGGATCAATCTGTATTCCTTTGTATATCACAACAAATCCTAAATTTTTTCCAGAAGTCACTCCGAAAGCGCATTTGAGGGGATTCATCTTCAAGTGATACTTTCTATACCTGTTAAAGACGCGCCTTAAATGATCTAGGTGATCTTCTCGCTCTCTTGATTTTACCACGGCATCATCTATGTATACTTCCATTATCTGATGCATCATATCTTGGAAAATAACTACCATCGCTCGTTGGTATGTCGCGCCTGTATTCTTCAATCCGAACGGCATCACAACATAGTAGAAATTTCCGTATGGCGTCTGGAAAGCTGTCTTGTGGGCGTCTTCAGCGGCCATCTTTACTTGATTGTATTCGTTGAACCCATCCATGAAATAAAACATTTCGTATCCGCATGTATTATTCACCATTACATCTATGTTTGGCACTTGGAAATCATCTTTAGGGCATGCACGATTCAGATCTCGATAATCAACACAGCATCAGACCTTTCCATTCTTCTTCGCTACTGGCAGGATATTGGCCAGCCATACGGAATGTTGGATCGGCTTAATGAATTTAGCTTTCAGCAACTTCTCCACTTCCTCCTTGATAGCCAAATGGATCTTTTCTGGAAAATTGCGACTTCGTTGTTTAACAGGCTTGTACTTGGGAGAGACATTGAGGTTGTGCGCGATCAGACTGTTGTCCAATTCGGGCATCTCATCATATATAAATGCAAACACGTCCTGGTATTCACGGGGCATCTTGATCATCCGCAATCTTTCCTTTTCCTCCAAATGTTTACTTATGCGCATACAACGGGGTTTGTCTTCCATGACAAGATTTATCTCTTCTAGCCCGTCAAGGGTTGGGTCGGCTTTTATCTTTTCCTCAGGTAAGATTTCTATTATTTCTTCCTCTGAGATAGGAACTTCTTCGTTTTCCTGTGAATCTTCAATCACTGCGGTCGTCTATGCCATTTCTTCATCTGCTGATGACATATAGCACAGTCGTGTTGGCAATAGGAGACTTCCCCGGCTAATTATTTCTATAAGCGGTAGACATATCCTCCCTCCGGACGTGAGAAACGTTTAAACTGGATATTCTTTATTTCTGTCGTTGTTCTCTTATTTCCTTTGGCAGGTCCCATCCGCGATGGACTGAATACTGACTTAGCTTTTTGCTTCACTTGATCTTCTGGCTGGAAGTCTTCCCATTTTGTAAGGGGTTTTAAATGCTCTGACTGCTCTCCTTGGTCCGGTACAGGTTGCGTGTAGAAAACTGCATCAGTCATGTAAGCTTCTTTCCGTCTGAATGGATTGCTCGTGGCTGGAATCCGGAACTGTCTTCCTCCAATATTAGTCTTGACACACTAATGATACATACATACTACTACCTTGTGATTCAGGAGCCATCCTCGCCCAAGTAGTACATGGAACGTGGTGTCATCCTCCAGCATATAGAAGGGAGTAAGTGCTCCGATGGGTCTGATCTTCATCATCAGGTGCACTATCCCCATCGCCTTTTGAGTCTTCCCTCCTAATCCTCTCACGGTTGTTGCATGCATCTTAATTATTGTTCTTAGAACTCCTAAAGATTCCAATGTGAGTAGTGAAATCAGGTTAAGGGAAGCTCCGCCATCTATGAAAGCTCTCTTGAGGGGTTGCTTGTTAATGAAAGTTGTCAGGTATAAGGGGCGAAGGTACTCTCCTGGATAACATATATAATCATCAGTAAAGGTGATAGCCTCTTTAGGTATAGGGTTGTACACTTTTCCAGATGCAATCACAGTGATAGCTTTGGATGCTTTTAGGATTTGGTCTTCGCTAAAACCCAGATAATCGAAGAACCGCTGAGCCAGAATAGTTTGAGCAAACTTACTAGCTATTCCATTTATATCTGGAAATACTGGTGTTTTAGAGACTTCACAGATTTCTTCTTCATCCGTATCCTCCCAAGGCCTCCAAGCTTCTCCTTTAGTAGGTTCGTGTGAAATCATCATAACTTGGTGTTGAGGAAGCGGATCATTTTTGATACTTTGTTCTCCTATCTCTAGCTCTCCTATGGCTCGCTTTCTTTGTACAATGTACCGAAGGGAATAACATTCTACGGTCGGATGGTGGACTCTTATGTGGTAGTGGCAATACCGCTCGTGTGTTTTATCTGCTGCGGTAGGTACTGCTGACACGGGTGGCAGGGTCTCTTCCTTGTTCGATGCCCATTGTTCCAAAAGTCTATTATATGTTCTTTACCGCACGGTAATGGCGGTGGTGGGTTAGATCTTCCTCCATCCGCTCTTCCTCCCCTTCTGCCGGACTGTTCCCAACGGTAAGAGCCAAAGGTAGCTCCTCCTTTTCCTCTTTCACCTCCTTGCTCATTGAAAGCTGGTGCCGACGCAGTGTTGACAGAATGTTGTTGACAAGTGTGTCCGCTTGCACAATCTGATATCCGGGATGCAGCCTCTTCAACCTCCACAAAGGTTTGAAATTTGAAGTTCGTCAGATTTAATCGGAAAATAGTATCCATTCCTCTGATGAAAATTTTCACTAAGCGCTCTTCTGGGATATCCTCATGGCATTCTAACGTAAAGTCTCGGAATCGAATGATGTATTTGTCGATCTCTTCTCCTACCCGCTGAGTGCACCTTCCCAGATCTATTGTTGTGACCCTTCTTTGGGCGGAGTAAAATTTCTTCAGGAAAAGGTTTACCATGGCGGGCCATGAGCTAATACTTCTGGGATTTAAGTTATTGTACCAGGTAAAAGCATTGTCTGTCAACGACTTTGGGAATTCCTTCATTCAAAGGCTTTCATCCTGAGCATAGGCATTCATAGCTGACAGGAAGCAACTCATATGCTCTCGCGCGTTCCCTTTCCCTCCATATGTTTTGAATTTTGGGGATGTGTAATCCTCCGGGTATAAGTAATCGGCAACCTCCACAGAATATGGTACTCCAACGAGTCATAAGCATCATGCTTTCGCCAGTAGAGATGACAATCAAGTTGTTGATGCAGTTGCTAAATCTGTTAGAGATTGAGCCATAAGTATCATGCAGTTTGATAATTTTTCTACATCCATATGTGATCTTCTTGCAAAATATCAAAACACTACTTTCCAATAAGCAATAAATCTCTTGTTATAAAAAAAATGATTAGTAAATTCAAAAATTATTTTTAATATATTAAATCGATTTTTAATAAAAAACAAAGTTGATTAGGATGGTAGCAAATCCTCTTCGTGAACCTCTAAAACAAAAGATTGGCCAAGAGGATGTTTATCTAAATTTATGTTACGTCACTTGCTTACCAGTTAAAGAGGTTAGTTAGGGTTGGAGAAAGAATAAAGGGACAATGAATATGGATCTTACGTAGATTGAGATTTTTTTCTTCACACACATCTCATTGGAGAAGTTCTTAATAAAATCTGGTTTCTCGTAAAAATGACCTCTTTTATAGTAGAAATTAAAAAATAAATAAAAAGCGTTCAATACTCGATTTGTTTTCTTTGTTATTTTTAACATGTACCCAAACCAACACATCTTTCCTCACCTTTTTCTTGCAAATCTATAAGTAACAACTCATGCCAAAAGAGTCATAAGACACTAAGACCAAGGTAGTCAATACCGGTTGTGCCAGCCGATAATACAGGTTTTTATCGGGTATCAGAAAATACCTATACAATATCGAAAATATCGGCGAAACAAAGACGAAATGATATTATCGGTTGTACATGCCGGTACAGATCGATATATCAGTTTTACTTATACACCTATAATATCGGTTTCAGTGAATAAATTTTCCATCAACATGCATATAGTCTTTGCAAACAAGTACAACTTCATTTGAAGAAGGTAAAAAGACTTAATATATCTATAATATAATGTCAATGATTATATGGTACGATATAAGATGAAAACTATATTTCTATTGCAAGACATGAAAATGTAAAAGATAGACGTGAAGGATAACAAGAAAGATTTACCGGCATAATAAGACAATAATCACAATGCTGGCTATAATAAACCACTTTGTATTTTGGGAATTTGAAATATGTGTATGATTCTTATTATTTTTACTATGGTTTATAAATATTTGAAATTCTAATTCTAGTGATGCATCACCGATAAAAATCGATATAATCTTTTGTATTGATGTATCGGACCCGATCGATAAGAGACCGATACGCGATAATACCTTGATTAAGACAGGTCATTATAAAGTTAACGAAACTGTTTAAGAAGTTAAATAACTGAAAGTTTATTGATCAAACGAAAATCTGAGAAGTGCAGGTTGATTAACGTTGGGGAATAAAAAAACGGGAATAGCTTGATGTATGTCTAAGAATAGAACATAAGCATATACCAATACGGCACCTACATACTAATTAGTTGAAGGGAACTACTAATGCTTCTTGCTAATCCTTTTTTTTTTCCATTTTTAATCCTTGCAGCTGGCTGCAGATAAATATCACTGGCTAGTACCATCAGTTGTAAATAAAATTGCGTTACGGATTTACGCGGTAGCTGTCATAACGTTTTCTCGTGGTGCCTAACTTGGTATTTTAATACTGTAATTCTTCTTCTTTGTTTGACGGTGGAAAGTCAGGGGCATCCGATTCTCCTCCACTATCTGATAATTGAAGTCTTTCTACTTCTGTGACATCTTTACAACAACATCTGCAGCGATCTAACTTAGAAGCTTCTTTTTCGCAATATTGATCTATCACGGAACTTCCCATTGCCTCACAAAGACAGTCACAACCTGTTTTACAAGCTTCTTCGCAAGGCTTTGTAGTGGGAAATTTAAACTTTTCATCCAATTGGGTACATAAGTCGTTCCGCCATATAGGTGTCGGTGGTGGAGGGAAGTCATCTGGATCTGGAGACGGTGGGAACGGTCTGGACGACGGTGGTGGAGGCTGTGCAGGTAGATCATCGCATTTCTTGCATGTAGGCGGGTCTATACAACAATTTATACAAGGGCATATATCATCTGGTGGGGAGCAAATTTTCCTTTTAAATATATCGTCCTCTTTACACTCATGTTCCCCTTCTGGGCAGGATGGCGGCCAGGGTGATTGGGATTCCGGGTCCAGAACATCAGCTGAAACCATATCTGCAGGTAGGTCACGCACACATTAGCAATTGTCGATCATTAGCTTCATGGTTAGACACATGGAGTTAGTTTTTTTCCTATTTTCCACTATCAATCCACGACTATTAACCATTAGCAATAATTTCAATCACAGCCATTGATTCAGTCAAAAATTTATGATAATGATATTTTGAAGAGAAGGAAAACATTAAGTTATTGATGGTTTGCAATATAAACAAATACCGCTATTTACAAATTTCATCTCCTTGAAATGTATGTTCATCACCCGAGAAGCTAGCATTGGTGGCTACTGAGAAGAGAACCATCGGAATCGTTATAACCATCCACGTAAAACATTGTTTTAAACTAATATAAATAATTAAATAACATTTACTGTGAGATACATCAATCAGTAGAATTAATTACAAAATTTAGTCATTTCGTCACCTGCATATATAGTCATGAGATCATGCATGGACGTCAGGAAATTAGAAGACGGCTTATGGGCCGTTCATCCTACTGGGTGCGTGGTTGTGGCTTATCATGGTAGTGATAACAAACACTTGCCAATCAATAGATGATCAAAAGTATGCTGATAAAAACTAATGATGATAAAGAAAAAACAAAAAATAAAAGGCATGATATTGTTAGAAGGAAACGGAGAAAATATGAACGAACAAGTAAAGATTATTTGTACAGAGCTCCTTACCTGTAGAGAGAGACAGGCTAACAAATACTGCAAAGAGATAAGTATGAAAAGATTTTCTCATCCTGATTACCCCAATATATCTTCACTACAAAGATAGTTATAACGTGAGCTTGGTTTGTCTGATGATTTACGAACTAGTATCATTTATAGAATTGAAAATCTTGGTAGTTCTTAGTAAAAAAGTAGAAATACTTACTGTTGACTAGAGCTATCAATTAAGACCCAAGTTATCGTTTCGTTTTTTAATTGTTCGGCATTTTTTGATATGTGGATCAGAAATTAAATGCATTTCAAAAGTATGCAAACAACTTAATGATCCCCAGTAGATCTGAGTTTTACCCAAGGTTAGATTCCTAAAATCTAACAGGTTAAATTTTTGGGGAATATATACAACCCCATAGTGTCAAGTCAACTATCAAAACCGAAAAAAAAAATACATATGAAACCAATGCATGTGAGCAGATTCTTCATTTTGCCTTCTTATTTTACGATTTTTTGAACTGATTTCTTATTTTACTACAGTAATAGACGACTGGTTCCAAATGAACGCGTAATTGGGGATATCAAAACTAACCGGGCGATATAGCTACAGGACAAAAACGGTGTCCCAATAACAATTATGGGTACCCCTATGTAATTATTTTTTTAATTCTTAATCTAGCCCTCACTAATCATGTTTATTAATTAATAATAATTAGTAAATTCTTAAGTATTTGGGGGATAGATTAGTGTGTGTTTTGATTTTAATTTGTGTGAGTGAGGAGTAGAAGAATCATTCGAGGATTCTTGTGATTTCTAGGTTTTTATAAAAAAAAACAAAACAAAAGAAGAAAAAAAAGTTCAAAAAGAGAAAGGAGCAGTTGAAGATATCTTTCTTGTTTATCGTTCCGCACCACTGCGCTGGGTAACTATCTCGTTCATCATTTGTTGGTTTGCTGTGTTACTTCTGTTTGTGAAACTCTAGGGTTTGTGTTGCTTACGAGGGGTGAAAGAAATAGCCAGAACTCCGAACAAAGTCTTGTTTGGGTAAGGTAAAAAAAAAAACTACATCTCGGCCACTCTTTGGTTACTGATCAGAACCTTGTTCAATAAAGCCCAGCAGAAACTCATTTTCTATTAAGTAGTCATCCAATTTCCAAATCACCTGGACGTTTGGGTTTCTTGTATGACTAAGTTCCCAAGGTAAAACGTAGAGCAGCTCTATGGACAATGTTTGTGGTACACATGATCGGAAAATTAGGTTATCTAAATTTTCTGGAATTTTTAATGGAAAAAAATATCATTTTGTCATCGATGAGGGTTGTGAAGAGAACTTGGTGTCAATTAAAGGAGTAGAGTTGATGGGTCTCGAAGTAGATTGGTATGCTCGACCAGATCGCATTGAGTGGTCTAACACAGGAGGAGCAATCACTCGGATGAAACTCTGCAATATTCGTTTAATCTCTTCAGTTCATTTACAATTTCAATGGCAGAAGCCTGACTTTACATAGCCAAATTCTGTCCGAAATTAGACACATTTAGACCACTCTCTTGTCTTTCGAAACAACATCAAACCCATCTTTCTTCCCTCTTCCTATACAACTCTATGATTTCGAAAAAACTCTTTAATTCTCTATATATGATCCTTCCTCCATCTTCTCCATTTATTACAACAACTCTATAATTCAAAAGAAAAGAAAAACAACAATGACTCTTTTCAAATTTTTAAACGGAGACGTTAACGGTTTGACCAGTTGACTGTTTTGACCAACGGGTCTACGACCCAAACACTATAACGGACAAACTTAGGACCCAAATACTAATTTGTTCCAAAACCTACGACCCAAATACTAATTATCTCTTAATTTCTCACTTGACCGACAATATGTTATGTCTGGAGATGGTGAGGGAAAGTGTTGGTTTTGAAATTGGAAGACTTGCAAACTTTCACGAACTCTGAAATGTCATGAATGTGTCTGTATTGGTGTTGAGTGGTACCCGCTGGAACAAAGTAAAGTGGCTACTTGTGGCGAGGATGGTTTCATCAAATACTGGTAAGAATCACTTTACTATTTTTTTTTGTTTATGCTTAATTTGAGAGCCTGAGGTTTAGGATAACATCAAATGTCCTCTTAACATCACATTGCCAATACTAATTGCTGCTTCAAGTAGCCAGAACTTGTGTGTTGATTCCCTAAGTTCTTTAATTAGTAGTCATGAACACGAGGTAATATACGATGTAAGTGCTAGACTGTATTGGAATATTTTGTTAATGCCGGAAGTTCCCGTTATGGGCATAATATATAAATGCATCTTCCAAGATGTGGCGTCCACGTTGGGCGTGGTTATATTAGGGGTGTTTTGGACGGGTGGGGGAATTATCACACTTGGTTAATTTGGTTTCGTAACAAAGGAACCTAAGGCACTAAAAATAAAATTAAGATCACTTCGAGAAAGCGGTTAATCATTCAAAACATTGTTCTGCCATGTTGTATCAAGATTGAACCAAAATAGAGAGATTCATTGATTGAGTGTTTAGATAACAAGAATACAATGTTTTTGATATTTTTGGATGATTACAAATGATACTACAAATGCCTATTTATAGGCTTACAAAGAGAAGAAGAGAACTATGCCTATGGAGGCTAACAACTATGCCTTTGGAGGCTAACAACTATGCTTATGGAGGCTAACAACTATGCCTATGGAGGCTTACCTTATATTCTTTGTTTCTAGAATAATCTACATGTTTAGAACATGTTTAGAGGTAATTCTAACACTCCCCCTCAAGCTGGTGCATATATGTCGCTCATGCCTAGCTTGCCAACAAACTTCAGAAATATTTTACTTGGAATTGCTTTAGTTAGAATATCGGCTACTGTTCTTCCGATCTAATTCTAGGTAACTCCACGATCCCATTATCCAACTTCTCTTTAATGAAGAACCTATCTATATCCACATGTTTTGTGCGATCATGATGAACTGGATTGTGTGCAATATCACACGCCGCTTTGTTATCGCAAAGACAAACGAATTGGTTTCCTAGGAGGATACCCCAATTTAGTTAGTAGACGTTTTAACCACATAACTTCGCAGATACCCGGCGCCATACCTCGCCATTCAGCCTCTGCACTTGATCGTGAAACAACTCCTTGTTTTTTGCTTCTCCATGTAACAAGATTACCCCCAACGAAGGTAAAATATCCTGAAGTAGACCTCATATCATCACATGACCCACCATAGTCAGAATCAATATATGCCTCCATACTTTTGAAGTCTTGACCTTTCTTAAACAAGATCCCTTTTCCTGGAGCAGACTTCAGGTATCTTAGGATTCGCATTACCGCATTCATATGTGGTTCTCCAGGATTATGCATGAATTGACTAACAATACTCAATGCATATGCAAGATCGGGTCTTGTATGTGCCAAGTACATTAGTCTACCCACGAGCCTTTGGTATCTTCCTTTATCAACAGGTACTTGGTTGCCATCTGAACATAATTTCAAACCTGGCTCTACTGGTGTATCTACAGGTTGACATGCTGTCATACCTGTTTCCTCCAACAAATCAAGGGCATATTTTCTTTGTGACAAGAATATTCCTTCTTTTGATCGAGATACTTCAATTCCAAGGAAGTATTTTAAAGAAGCAAGATCCTTCATCTGAAATTCACTTGATAGATAATTTTGGAGAGCCTTTCTTTCTTCTGGATCATCTCCTGTAACTATCATGTCATCTACATATATGATTAAAGCTTTAATCTTACCTCGATTTCTTTTTAAGAATAAAGTATGATCTGAATTTGCCTGGCGATAACCAAATGCTCTCATAGACTTGGTAAATCTTCCAAACCACGCTCTCGGAGATTGTTTCAGACCATACAATGACTTGTTTAACCTACAAACTTTTCCGTTATGCAACTCTGACTCCATCATTCCTGGTGGAAGCTTCATATACACTTCTTCGGACAAATCTCCATGTAAAAAGGCGTTCTTGACATCAAACTGTTGCAATGGCCAACCCAAATTTGCAGCAAGAGACAACAAGACTCGCACTGTATTCATTTTAGCTACAGGTGTGAATGTCTCATTATAATCTACACCATAAGTCTGGCTATACCCTTTAGCAACCAATCTTGCCTTAAAGCGTTCAATTTCACCATTTGCCTTGTATTTGACTGTAAAAACCCAGCCACATCCCACGACTTTCTTTCCTTCTGGAAATTCAACCATGTCCCAAGTATTATTTTCTTGTAAGGATTTCATCTCATCGATCATAGCTTCCCTCCATTTCGGATCAGATAATGCTTCCTGCACGCTGTTAGGAATAACTACAGTAGATAATTGATTCACAAATGACTTATTTGATTCTGCCAGACGGTGATTAGAGACATAATTACTCATGGGATATTTAGCTTTTGATGAAATATCAGGTTCATACATAGTTTTAGGGATACCTCTATTCCGACGTTCTGGCAATTGTTTCTTTGCAGGTTCAAGAACATCTTCAGCGAACGGTTGGATTGGGGTTGGTGATGTATCATTATCTTCTTCAACTTCATCTGCATTATCTTCTGATCCATCTGCATTATCTTCTTCAACTTCATTTATAGCTTCAATTTCACCATCTGTGTTAATTTCTTCCCCACTAACTTTCTGTTCTTTTGGAATATGAAGAACAACATCTTCTTCGATTATGTCTTCTTCATAGTCAAGAGTCTGAATTTCTTTTTCATACTCCCCCTGAAGTTCAGACTTGAGTAATACATCACGTGTTCGTGAAACTTAACATCCAATGTGATGTACATTCGTTTAGTTAGAGGATGGTAGCACCTATACCCTTTCGACTTGCAAAGCATATCCCACGAAGACACATTTTAAAGCTCGGGAGATAACTTGCTCCGTTGGTTCTTGTGTAAGTGCACAAATGCTACACAACCAAATATGCGTGGTGGCAAGTTTGGAATTGTTGGTGAAACTGTTGCCTCAGTGAGAGCTTGAAATGGTGTCTCGAAAAATGATAGTCTTTGGAAGGTGTGCGGTTGATCACATATGTTGCAGAGGTAAGAGCTTCACCCCAATAAGTTAACGGCATATGAGCTGATATTAATGAAGCACGCACAACTTCAAGCAAGTGACGGTTTTTTCTTTCAGCTACCCCATTCTGTTGAGGAGTATTAGGACAAGTTGTCTGATGAACAATACCACATTCTCTTAAATAATGTTGAAAATCAGTACTTAAATATTCGCCTCCGTTGTCACTTCGAAGAACTTGAATCTTTTTATTGTACTGTGTGTTGACTAATTTGTGAAACCTCTGAAATAAATTATTCACTTCATCTTTTGATTTCATCAAGCAAACCCATGTCATCCTAGTGCAATCATCAATAAAGGTGACGAACCATCGTGCGCTTCCAAGAGTGTTAACTTTAGACGGCCCCCAAACATCAGAATGAATAATCATGAATGGAATAGGACTTTTATTTAAAATTGATGGAAACAAAGTACGATGGCTTTTAGCTAGTTCACATTCTTCACATTGAAAACTAGAAACATCAACCTTTGAAAATAGACTAGGAAATAACCTTTTTAAGTAGCCAAAAGAAGCATGCCCTAACCGTCTATGCCATAACCAAATTTGCGATTTCTCCTTCTCCCCCTGAGTACCATTCACAGCTAAAGCATTAGATAATCTTTCTGAAATTTTTGACGTCAAATCTAGATAGTAGAGCTTTCCTCTTCTAACCCCAGATCCAATCGTTCGCCGTGTTCGGATGTCCTTAAACACACAAGAATTAGGCCAAAAAATAACAACACAATGTAAGACTTTAGTAATTTTGGAAACTGATAATAGATTATAACTTAGAGAGGGAACGACTAAAACCGAATCTAGACTCAATGTATCAGTAAGATTTAATGATTGTTCTCCAATTCATCGGAGCCAAAGATCCATCGATGTGCAAACGGAGTTGTGTATGGATGTTTTAAGAGGAGAAACCATGTCGGAATCAAAAGTCATATGGTCTGTGCAACCCGAATCAATTATCCATGAGTTATTAGGAACAACTTGCGAAACATTAAAAACCTTACCATTGGTTGTTTCCATAGCGGATGTTAGATTGCTAACCACATGTGTTGCTGCAACGGAGTTCTTTTTCTTGGGATCGCGCTTATCCCACCAATCTGGATACCCGACAATCTCAAAGAAGTTGTCTTTGGTATGACCACGTTTATTACAATGAGTGCAGGTGGCGGACTTATCTTTAATGTTGTATTGACGACGGGTTGCCATTGCAGAAGTATCAACTTCAGTTCCTTTGTTCATTGTAGTATGCCGGACAGATTCACGTCGTACCAAAGCATAACAAGGTTCTAATTCAAGTATGGGATCCTTCCTTAGAATTTCCCCACGTATTTGTTCAAATTCACTGTCTAAACCAGCAAGAAAAATATGCACCCTCATACGTTGAACTGATTTTCGATATAGTTCAACATCTTTTTCATTTTCCATAATCACCTTATCACGGTGATCTAGCTCACTGAAGATTTCTACTAATTCCCCATAATAGACCGGGAGTGGTCTACCATTTTGCCTGGCAGAGAAAGCCCTTTGATTTAAGATATAAATTTGTAGTTCATCTGCTCCATCATAGAAAGCCTTAGAAACAGCATCCCAGATCTCACGAGCAGTAGGTAAACGAATATATCGTTTCATTATTTCGGTGACATAGACATTAATAGCCATCTCTTGACCTTTTGATTTTCTGCGTACCATTTATCATACTTGTCATCATTTTTAGATGGAACTGGAGACGACTGCGAATAAAGGAGATCTTCTCCTTCTCAGCAATATGCATCTCAATGATTTGAGACCACAGATCATAATTTGATTCATCCAAAGTAATTCCTTCCTTGAACGATGACCCATCGGATTGAAAAATAATTGTGTCGGAAGGTTTTGTGGTTTTAGAATTTTTCAGTATCTGAATCTCCCATGGTTCAATACTAGATACAAGGATCCTTAACCTTGCTATGATACCATATCAAGATTGAACCAAAATAGAGAGATTCATTGATTGAGTGTTTAGATAACAAGAATACAATGTTTTTGATATTTTTGGATGATTACAAATGATACTACAAATGCCTATTTATAGGCTTACAAAGAGAAGAAGAGAACTATGCCTATGGAGGCTAACAACTATGCCTTTGGAGGCTAACAACTATGCTTATGGAGGCTAACAACTATGCCTTTGGAGGCTAACAACTATGCCTATGGAGGCTTACCTTATATTCTTTGTTTCTAGAATAATCTACATGTTTAGAACATGTTTAGAGGTAATTCTAACATGTTGATCTTCCAATCTGATGCGCGAGTTATCTCAGCATATACTGCTCACATCACCATTTCCAAGATGTCAAATTTCCCAGCGAACCATTGCACTCCCAATATTAAGAGACTATCTCTCATTCATCCAGTGTCCATTTTGTGAAATCTTTGCATGGTTGGAAATATCGCAATTAGGACATCCTTGTTATGTTTTACATGAAATGGACCGTGTGAATGAGATATGATCTCCCACTGCCGGGATATGGGGAGTGGTTTGCAGTTGAAAGTCTAACTCTTGGTAATGGAATGGTTTGGTTGTTGTTGTGGCTAGAAATGAAGAATGGAAATGGAGAATCGGGGTTGGCCGATGCAAGTTGTGAAGCTGAGAGATTTTGTAACTGCTGTAGGGAATAGATGTTTGGTGTTGTAGTAGAGCAGAAATTAAAACGGTAACATATAACAGACAATCTGACTACTCATCACATTTATTTTCCTTTAGCTAGATGATTTTTTGGCCTTAGAAATGGTTGCCCATATGGAGCACGTACTGACAGGTCACACTGCGATTGTGGTTGTTGTTTTATGCCTGTAAGTTGGTTCCATCTCTTACACCTCAGTGTGTGTTTTTCTGGATACTTTTCAGGAGAATTGCGGAGTGCAAATAAAAGACTAGTCCCTGAGTTGGAAATCTGTAGCCCAAAATTTCTGTCAAGATGGAAGAGGGCAATAGAGTCAAGCAACGCATTATTACAGGATGAAATTGAGCTAGGGCTAGATGAGCTTTTTGAGAAGGTCGAGGCATTTGCAGTTACATTACAGGCTGTAGAGCATTCTTATCCTGCATTAATAACTTCAAGTTTTTTGGTCGGCCCTCTCACCGTGGCAACGGTTGTACTAGTCTAGTATATGGTGACTTTATGTCAATGTGGGGCGTGACTTTTTTTCCAATTTGACACAAAATGTTGTATTTGGTGTTGGTAACCAAAATTTGGTGTCCCATTTGAAATGACGTGGTTGTCCCTCCATTTTAGTCCAATTACTATAACTCCTTGTGTATCCTATTTTTTCAGGAGTATAATTGGAAAGCAAACTAGAATATACTCCCTCCGTCCCTAATATATAGGCGGAGAAGATGAAATCTCTTAGAATAAGAAAATGCATGGTTTTTATAAATTTTCATGTTTTTTCTTGTCTATATATACCCTTTGTCTTATTCTCAATACAAATTCCCATACAATATAAATAAGGGCATATATGTCAAAAAGCACCTTGGAATTAGAATTCCGCCTATCTAATGGGACTAGGAAAATCCAATATTCCGCCTATATTATAGGGACGGAGGGAGTATCATATCTAAAAATCCATGCCTTGAAATTTTACAAAATTTATCTCGTTGGAAAGCTTTTAAAGAAATCTACATAACGAGTACAAATAACAATATCAAATTTAGAGTTTTTATAACAATTCGGAGGTGTTTATCCTTTTAGGCACAATTTTTGAAAATTGGATGCATAGCCATTATCCAAACCACCACAAAGGATGCATAACACATTATGCATCCATATTTTGGTTTATGCATCAACTAATTTTCCGTTGCAACTAATAAAATGATGTGATCCATCCATTTCGGGAAAAGTGATATTTTCATTTTAGGCACAATTTTTGAAAATTGAATACATAGGCGTTATTATACAAAATTTAGTTTTGTGCCAATTTTTTTGATCGGTCATCCCACCATGACAGCGGTCATCTAGTAAGGAATATCATCAAATATCATTATTGGGGTGACGAATATAAGAATGTGAGAGCTCATCGGATTAACATAATTATGTTTCTGTGTTTAGAATTTGTGAGAAAATTAAACGAATGAGACGGTTCAACATTCAGCACCAGTGGTCTAGTGGTAGAATAGTACCCTGCCACGGTACAGACCCGGGTTCGATTCCCGGCTGGTGCATTTCTTCTCTTTTTAGTCAATATTTTGCATTTTTCTGCAACGTGGTCTCACACTCTCACATGTTTCCAAATTATTGATTCAATAAAAGCTCATATCTGAATTTTGTCTGGTATGGTATCAACACGTCATGGTTAATCAAGTTCAGTGTAGAACTTCTTGCACTTGTTGCGTTCATGCCTGCATGTTCAAGAAGTTTATAATCTAAATAATGCCTGCATGTTTAAGAATGAAATCCAATAGAACTTTGTGATAAGTCGTGTCGCAAACTATCACAAAATTGACCTATCCCTCCAGTTAGTGCCGAATTTTGGTTTCGAAAGCGCCACCATACCTCAACAACCTAGACAACAATCTTTTTAGCTCACCATACCTCCAGATAAGATTATTCACATCTTATATAGATAAGTTCTACCAACTCATGGGATGATCAAGCACTACAAGAATTATTCACACACTAACAAATTCAAAAATATAATGCAAATCAGAATCCCTCTTTTAAGGCATAGATTTTCTCCACTGGTCCTTGACCCATGATGGAAGTTTCACCGTCAATCGATGTGTAATCAGCTTATTAGAGCTCTTTTTTCATTTTTAGTCTATAAGAAAAAATGGAGTGGTTGAGACGTTGGCCTTGCATATATTCTATTTCTCCCCAAAAATTGTAAACCTTCTTCTGAAAATGTGTTGGTAATATTTTGCACACTAAATCCTTCTTAGCTATGAAGTAGAAGATCCTTTATGCCCTTTGTGTGGTGTTGCCGATGAGAACTTAGATCATATATTATTTGCATTATCTTTTTGCAAAGGGAAGTGTGGTTTGGAATAACCCTTCAGGTATTTCGAATCCGCTTATGCAGCCAGCAATGGTGTTCTTACAAATGAAAAAAGAAGAAGAGGGAATAGCTTTAATCAATTGTTTTAGAGTTTTAGCTTTTGTTCCACACAGGTTAAGCTCTAAGACATTGTTAATACTTCGACCTACAAAAGCCGAACTGTGTGACTTGGAGAAGCATACCTTTCTCGGCCTTTTGGCTAAGATCAAGTGTAGTATCTGTTCTTATCAGTTTAATATCTGATATGTGAGCCATCGGCTCACACGATATTAAATTAATTTTTTTCATGGGGGAGTTCCCATCACAGTAGCTTGCTGCTGGGGTTCTCACGCGTCGTCTCTGCGTTGCACTACTGCAAAGGCCTGGCACACCCCCACCAAAACTAATGAAAACATTGTGATTGCAAAGCCGGCATAAAATTTGTGTTCTCTTTTAATAACTGGAGCCTGGACCAGTTAGTTAGCATCCATCTCAATTTTAAGTAAGAGTTTTCTCGCAAAGTCCACAAAGCAAGTGTTCGAATCTCTTTAGTTACTTAAAGGTTTAAACCCTGATACAACATTTTCTGTTTTTCTAGCAACTACGTAATGAACCTGTCAGAATAAATTGTGACTTCAGTGGCATACTCAACTTACATCTGCGAACTCCTCACTATCAAAACAACTGCACGCCAGCGCCATCTTGAGCCTAGCATATAAAACAAAATGCATGTTGTGACAACATAACCGCAGTTACACTTGCACAGGTTTGCGAACCGGTCAAATAATTTTGAAGGCATAAAATTGGTTAACTCATGGAATTGCTTTCAAGTAAACATAAATGGAGTACCTAAAGCAAATGTAAACTGCAACATGATACTGAAGAGAAGTAAGCAAGGTAAGTGTTGGAACTATTAGCCATTTCGGAAGCCCATAAATCTTACAGTAAGCTCACTGCAAGAGTCAGCTTGATCTCTATGACTGTGCCATTGAAAAGAACACCTGTCACAACACAGACGCCACTCATAAGCAAGATCAAATAACTACATTGGACAAAAGAAGGAGCCTCATAAGTCATAACCAATATTTCATTTAACACCCACTATGAATTTGACTATTTTATTTGTCTACTGTAAGATCAGAGAGTGAAGATATGTCATGAAGCATACACGAGCTTCTTTGAGAAAGTGATTTCTAGATACTACCGGATTAAACATTAGCTAGCTGATGGATGCGTCATAATTTGTTACTGAGGGGGTATGCCTCCACGTGGCCCCTGCCAATCTTGCAAAAACAAAATTTATCAAGTGTTCCAGCAAAATTGGTCTATGAATAGTTCATCTGTTCCAGGCAAAAAATAAAATAAATTCAGATGCTTTATCGTGTCATTAACCGGAAACTGTTGCATCCTTTTCAAAGATGAACACAACTAACTAACTCTTTCCGCAGCCCAGCTTCGGCCAACCAAACAGGCAAATGTAGCATTGTCAGGTACTTTCAGCTTTTCTTGTAACATGTTTCGCTATAGTTCTAAAGCCTCTTGATCCTGCCATTTTGTGCATATCCTGTGATTATGGTAATCCAAGATACCACATTTCGATCATGATGTGGGAGCAGTCTCATTATCAAAGAACCATGACCCCAAAAAAAAAATCAAAAAAATTTGGACCATTTCTCGATTTGTGCGTGTCATCCTTGCGCAGGGGCCATGCTAATCTTCTCTGTATCGTTCCAATTTTATCGGATGTCCCCGAAGGGACGAACTAAAGTGGAAGCTCAGGCTATTTAAACCGATCTCTGTTTTGTAAGCAAGACAATGTGGGACTATATCAATAGCCATAGCCCATAGATAGACTCAAAACGCGCTAGTGCCAGTTTCTGTGTTCCTTTTCTGGAGCGGTTAAGAGTTCGAATCTCTACAGTCGTAAGTTCTATAACTCCGATACAATCTTTCCAAGATCCTTGCATAAGCCTCAATGTTTATGGGCATAGATTTGTAGTTCTGTGTATGGTGATATTTTGTCTTTCTATTACTTAAAATTTAGTACAGTGGAATAAATTTCGGAAGTGTAGAACTAGTTACGTGAGTACATACTACATAGTCTATTTGAAGTTAGGTTCACTTGCCGCCACAAGCAGGTGTTTAGAAATACTGAAATAGGGTGTGGTGTCGTTCGGCTTTCGAATATAACTGAATGGGTTTTAATGCTTGAAACTGGCAGCTTCCAGATGCAAATTGACAGCCCAAGGAGGAAATGGATATTAAAAGACAACTGGTAAAGTTTTTTGAAGCCAACTTCAGCCAAGTCATAAAATGCTGCTGCTCTTAAAATCTCACAAGGAGATGATTAGGATGCTGGTGGAGTACTGAGCAACTACAGCAGGGGCATAAAAATCAACTACAACTAAAAGAGGTCATGAATGCTTGAGCTCTTTCTCTATTCTTTCTTTTTAGCATTCTCATGATCGAAAGTATTTCTGAGCATGACTAGTCACTCGAGTTGGAATTCTCGGACTTTAAGGTGAGTCGCGAGATGCGCCCCTAGTCGCCGTTGCAAATTCCAAAAACAGCATACATATACAAACAAAGTCCAAAGAGGTTTCAACAGCAGCATACATGTCAACACCAGTGGATGATAAAGAAGTATTAACTAAAGAAAGGTATAACAAATTTCGTAGCCAGCAGCTGTAAAATTTGGGATATATTGGCAGGGACCGCGCGGACGCGTTTCCCCTCTGGAACAAATTATGACGTAGACTCTCCCTCAATGGGGAGATCTTAGGCGAGCGCCCTTCCAAAGTGCAATGAAAGTCACCAACCTACGCCATGATCCTTCTTGATCAACAGACCCCGTCCAGGTAAGTATGTTTTTGAGTTCCACTTCAAGCTTGACTTATAGGATCGTTTTCGTTATCAGTTTTCCTGTGTAATAGATGTGGTACTATTATTACCTTTCTAACACGTACAGCGCCCAAAGGCATTATGTCTAGGGTTTCAGAAACTACATATAAGTCAGATACCGAAGAGTTGATGTTGATGCATCTATAGTGACGGGAAGGACGACTCCTTGACGACGGGAAAAGAAAATAAAAACCCCAACTCCGCTCCCATACACACCGCAAGAGGCTAGAAATAAAGAAGCAACAATTTCCAGCATTCCGGAAGATCTCTATCTTCAAATCCTTATAAGGCTACCAGTGAAATCCACGTTTGTATGCAAGTACGTGTGCAAAAATTGGTTCGATCTAATTTCTAATCATCTGTTTGTATGCATCTTGATCTGAGTATCCAAAAGAAGAACTATAATCTTATGCTTACTTCTACTGATGCGAATGGTTCATCTGACTTGATGCACTCCATAAGTTATGCTTCGTTATCGGAAGTAGCGTGTACGAATGGATTTCAAGATGGTGTTGTTAAAATGGAGTACCCGTTCGAATTTGAAGCAGGTTGTTTCGTTGAATTGAGAAGTTCATGTAACGGTTTGGTTTGCTTAGTTTATGGTGATCATTCGACCGACTTCATCTTGTGTCTTTGGAATCCAGCCACCAATGAGTTCAAGGAACTTCCCGAACCACCGCGTGCAGATTCAGAAGGCCGTGAGAACTGGAATTTGAAGAGTAATAGCTATGCTTTAGGTTATGATTACAAGATGGATGATTACAAGTTGGTGAAAGTTGAAGACAGGAGTGGAGGAAGGGATGGTTTATTGACTTTATTCTATGTTTATACGCTAGGATCAAATTCCTGGAAATGCATTCAGAGCATCCCCTACGAGTTTACTTTTATTAGAGGGTCTGGGGTGATTATTAGTGGAGCTCTTCATTGGTTAGTCGGAACCTCGACCAAATCCATGGCTATTATTTCAATGGACATGAGCGACGAGAGATTTACAGAATTACAACTACCAGAAGAACCTACGGGAAAGAAGCAACTGCACACTCTGGGAGAGTGGGAAGAGTGCCTATGTCTACTTGTTAGTGCAGACAACAATGTTCAGTTTGATGTATGGGTGATGCAGGAGTATGGAGTTCAGGATTCTTGGTCTAAACATTTTTCTATTACCCTAAGATCAGTTTCGAAATATTCGTTTGTGAGGCTGATGTGGTCTTTCAAGAGTGGTAAAATTCTATTTAGGATTGGTGATGATTTAGTTCTGTATGACCCGAAGAATTCAAATCATCTGACACGGGTGAGCGGAGCTAAGAATTATGTTGAAAGCCTGGTTTCACTCAATGCTGGCACTTATTTGGGCAGATAGAGGCGTCATGTAGAAACATGAAGTAAACGCCTCTGGAGCTAAGTAGTTCTCTAACAATACTAAGAATCATTTATGCAGTATTATTCTCTCCATGCTTGCTGTCCCTTTACTATTCAAAAATTAACAAGAGCCACAAAGCAGAATTACAAAAATAAATATACAAGTAGAAATGGCAGGCTAAAAGTAAAATTTTGTTCAGAGACGAAAGAACCTCCTCCCCTTCTCCGATGCGAGTCGTTTCTTTTCAACAATATTTGATGGCTAGGGTGCAGGTTCTCGACTTCACTGCGAGTCTCAAGATGCTCCTCCAATTGCCTTCGTTGAATTTTTCAAGTTCCCACATAAAAATCAAATATCAATTACAAAAACAACTACACAAACCAGATGCGTAGTAGTATTAAACCAAAACAAAAAGAAAACCGAAGTACTTGTACGTTTCTTGGGTTCAAGGAACCCCTATTTTTCTTTATGTTGCTGTTTTCATTGTTGTCTGAGTTGTCAACGATGCACTAAGCTGATTGATAAGCGCATAGTGCCAAGGTGCACATGCCGTGGACCTTAAGTCAAGATCCAGCAGGTGTTGCCCCTTCATATTCACAATCCTAGCCCCGCCGCTGAGTAGGCGCAACACTTTTCTTGATGGCCGAGATGTTTACAAGCTAAAATCAGGTCGTCGTCTTAAAAACATGAGCATTAGGAGAGGCGCTTTGTGAACAGAAAATATGAACAATAACAAGAGGAGATGCACCTCCTCATCAGCAGTTGGATAAGCAACAACCAAAATCAGCAACGGATGAAGAAGAGAACATGGACAAGGATGTTTTCTTTGCAGAAGGTGGCCAAGATTTCTGTAGCTGCTAGGTATTCTAAGGAAGCACTAGAGGGTAACTTAAGATGGCTGCAACAATATTTGAAACTTTGGGTTTATAAACATTGGCAGGGGCCGCGCGGACGCGTTCCCCCTCAGGAACAAATTATGACGTAGACTCTCCCTCAATGGGGAGATCTTAGGCGAGCACCCTTCCAAAGTGCAATGGAAGTCACTAACCTAGGCCATGATCCTTCGTGATCAACCATTGACCCCGTCCAGGTAAGTATGTTTTCTAGTCACATTTCAAGCTTGTCTTATAGGATCGTTTTCGTTATCCTTTTTCCTGTGTAACAGATATGGTACTATTATTACCTTGAATAATTGATACAAACTGCAGTATGTATCTACAGTATGGAAAGAGTTACTGGAAAACTGCAGATGGTTTAAATCCAATTGACTTGTTAGTTGTTAAAAACTTCCACTCTGTGATGGGAAGTATTCTGTAAACATGGAAAACTAGTCTTTGCAGATCCCATTATCGTTTTTTTTCTTTTGTGAAAACTCCAAGTAACTTGGATAGAATCCTATATACAAAATTCCTGTTGGCTAGTTTACAAAATTGTGCCATGTTCAAACCTTCCAATTCTCTGCAAAGACAGCTGACAGTTCTCTATGTCTTAAACAATTATATCCAAGTTACTGGGACCTCAGTGGAGTGTGTTTTTTTCCCTTTATTTCCAAAACACTGACTCAAACTTGCTTAGAAGAATTCTTTTACAGTAATTTGAAACAAATAGGCTTACTACTAAGCTTGTTTGCTTTGGACTAAAACTTCTGCTCCATTGTCTACCACACAAGGACATTTCCTTTTTCCTGTCCTGGGATAAAATCATTGAATGATCGGATGGACCGCTTTTACTGCAATGGTTATAATGCAGTCACAAGTGACCTACATGAGAATGGAACTTGAAAATAGCATGCACACTAGTGCTTTTTTCCTGCTGCCAGTTATCACGAAATCTGGTGTTAGCATTTTGGCAGCATGGTACCCATTAGCAGTTGCTGCAAAGGAATGTGTTAACTGTATTACCTTACTCTAGGCACATCCATGGCCTGTCTACTCAAGATTATGACAATATTTTTTGACATTCAAGATTATCCTACTGGAGCTTGAATTACTCTGACATCACTTAATGTTTCTATATACAGCTACTGTGATGCATAATACTTGGAGACCTACAGTAAAAGACCCAGTTATTTCTCTCATGCCAACATTCGACTATAAATCTGAACGCATAAAATTCTCAAGCAGCACTGGATCCTACGACCTCAGCTCAAACAACATAATTGACTTCATATGCTCTTATGGTGCCACCCTTGCACAATTCTGGAATCTCACTACAAAACCAATCAAGAACCCACCAACTGCCAGTTGAAGTCTCAATTGGTGTGACGAAAAGTGGCATACTATTGCAATGGCTCAACAGTTTATACTTTATACACCCTCTGTCGAGAATCCAGCAGGTGTCAGAGTCAAGGGGAAACCAAAAGGCTTAAGTTCAATGAAGCTGGAGAAAACTATGTCATAGCGTTTATTTACACGACTAGTAATGAAAGCTTTATGTTGGGTTCCATAATTTGGAGCAATGATAGATCTAAACTTAAGAAGTTTCCATTGGATTTCAATCTAGTAAGTATTTCATAATTTAGGATGCAGTGTGAACTCTCAGTGAAGATAAATAGGCGTATGCTGCTGCTACATCGCGGGCTTTGTGGTCACTGCACTGCTCCTGAGTCCGAGCTAGCTAATGATAAGAGGCAAGAACACCTCTAAACTATAGTAATTACCCTGCAAGTAGGGCTGGAACAAGTTACTCAAATGCACGTCCCGAGGATTGTTTAATTACCCTGGGATGGGAAAAAGCTTGGATTTGAGAATTGTTGGGTTCCGCTTAGAAAAGAGAAACCCTCCAAAAATAGGTGTATGCCGCTTATAAACGGCAAGCACACGGTATTCTTTAGTAAAAGGCGAAAGAATAGTTCGCTTTGTGCTTACCGCACGGCTGCGTGAGTCATTTGTTAGAACAAGGTGCTGGTTATGTACAAAGCATTTTGAGTAAGGTTTCACCTCCTAAACTATGTGGGACTAATTCCTTTTCACTTCAAATCTCATCACCGGTTGTTTCAAGGCCTGCGCAACTAAAGGAGGAACAATGGGCTTCACAGCTTCTAAAATTTGCTCATTTGATGGAAAGGAAAGGAGGATTTACCTTCCAACTGTTTACTCATATTGATATGACCAGGGCCGTCTTATACACTTGGGTTGCTCTAGGCGAACGAATTTTTGGGATTCTTTTTATGAGTTCACAAATCAGGAAAGAGCTGGATATATTTAAATTATAGGAAAATAAATTTATACGTTTAACATGACAACTTGGATTAGGCAATACGGCCGAAGGCCGCAAAATAAATTTTTAGCATTTTTTTGTTAGATTTTGGGTTCTCAATTTGTAATTTGGTATAAAGGTACTCTAAAATGGGTTGTTGGTTTCAAAAATTGAAATTTTAGTGACGCTTATAACTGTTATTAAAGATTTAGCAACAACTATAACTGTAAAAAATTAACTGTAATTTAAATAAGTTTGATAAACAGTTTAGTAACATTTATAGATGTCACATATTGATAATATTAAAATAAAAATAAAAAGTTTTGGGCCCCCAATAATTTGGGGCTCTAGGCAGATGCCTAGACTGCCTTGCCCTTAAGCCGGCCCTAAATATGACAAGAGAAACAACTATAATAAAAATGTAGACTACTGAGCCTAGACCTGTCATCTTTTTTCATTTGAATGAACTAGTATCTGCATTATCAAATTTCTTTGATCATGAAGTTATAGCGTTCAGTCGATTTTTTTTTTCTTGGTTGTTCGATTGCTTGGTTCGTTTCAATTTGTTTATGCTAGCTTAGTTTGTATTTTAAAGTACAAATTTCGAAGAGGTGGAATGAGAATGAAAAATTCATATATACATATTCAACCCAAATTGTAATCGACTTGATAACTAGTCATGTTATTGGAGCACAAGGTTCAAAATATTTTATACTTCTAGCTTCTCCAGCAAGAAGGGGGCATAAATCAACTTAAAATAATCATCCTTATCCTTGAGTTGATCTAACAAAGTTGAAAAAGAGGGGGTATAACAACCACACCCAATATTTCTTTTGGTAATCTGAATAGACAAACTCCATTATACTTTCAAGAGAGTCAACTAGACAGACAGACTCAATCTAGAGAAAAGTATATCAAAGAGTTTTATATCTCTATCTCTTAATTCAATCTGCAATCATCAAATAAGAATTTGCGATCCCGATTGAATATAAGAGAAATAATTTGAACGGTGCCAAAGACCAATGTTCAAGGATCAATCAATTTCAATCAACAACCAAAGGTTGGATTTCCCAATTGATCGATTCAACGCACAACCTGTGATATTTCAATTATAAAACAAAATATAATGCGGAAAAGAAATAACACAGACACCAGAAGTTTTGTTAACGAGGAAACCGCAAAAGCAGAAAAACCTCGGGACCTAGTCCAGTTTTGAACACCACACTGTATTAAGCCGCTACAGACACTAGCCTATTACCAATGAAATTCGGACTGGACTGTAGTTGAACCCTAATCAATCTCACATTGATTTAAGGTACAGTTATGCTCCTTACGTCTATGATCCCAGCAGGATACTACGCACTTAATTCCCTTAGTTGATCTCACCCAAAACTATAGTTGATACGACCCAAAGTCGAAGACTTGATAAACAAATCTGTCTCACACAGAAAAGTCTATTGGAATAGATAAATATATCTCCCACAGAAATACCTACGAGTTTTGTTCCATCTTTTGATAAATCAAGGTGCACAGGAACCAATTGATAAACCGGACTTATATTCCTGAAGAACAACCTAGTATTATCAATCACCTCACAATAATCTTAATAGTATGGTAGAGAAACAAGATATTGTAGGATCACAAATGGTGAAACGAAGATGTTTGTGACTACTTTTATCTTGCCTATCGTAGAATCAATCTCGATCAAATCTTAGAGAAGATAGTACTCAATACGATAGAACAGGCAAGATCAGAACACACAACTACAGAGAAAATAGTTGGGTCTGGCTTCACAATCCCAATGAAGTCTTTAAGTCGTTAACCTACAAGGTTTCATGAAAAACTTAAGGTTAACGGAGAATCGACTCTACTCGCAACTAATAACACACAGGAGGTATGGGGATTATATTTCCCAGTTGCTAGAGTTCTCCTTTATATAGTTTTCAAATCAGGGTTTGCAATCTAAGTTACCTTGGTAACCAAGCATTCAATATTCACCGCTAGATGAAAACCTGATTCAACTTAAGCTAATATCTTTCAACCGTTAGATCGAACTTAGCTTGTTATACACAAATAAAATGTACCCTCATTTAGGTTTGAGTAACCGTACCTAAACGGGTACACCATGTTGGCTCAACAATATTTAACCAAAGTTAGATATATGAACACCTTCATATTAACCTTATTCATCTTAACCACAACTAGTTAGAACGACTCAAATGAAACTAGTTAAAGAGTTGTTCAATTGTTATATTCTCATAGAAGTATACGAGAAAAAAATTGAAGAAAAATCGATTTGATTCACTCGAATCAATTCATGAACATTATAGCAACGGTTTGCAAAGATTGCATTCCTTATTATAAAAATATGTTAGTTCATGACCCAACCGATTTTAGAACATGATTCACTTAGGTATGAAAATGGGTACACATACCTTAGTGACCAGACTGGGTTTGGGTTCGCCAGTATGCGAATGGGTACGCATACCTTGACATTTCCAAACTTAAACAGAAATTCCCGGACCTATACCTTACGCAAGTATGCGTACCGGTATGTGTACTTAGGTACCCGGACTTTCACAAACCAACAGGTACGCATACGGGTATGGATACTATGGTTCCCGGACATAGATTACATATATGCAAGTACGCATACTATGTGCAAATCCAATTTTTCTAAACTCTATTTCAATCATTGAAACTTTCTTTGAGGATGAAAATAGACGTTTTCACACACTATTAGCATCAAAAAAATTTTCAAGTTATTGAAATAATCATAACGAAACATTCCTAGTTTACACCAAATGATTGTATCACACAAACCATGTAAGATGTTACTCGGCAATTTTCACATGATCATCTTTTGACTTTCGTCAAGAATATGAGATGAACTTGGTTGAAGCGAAAGCTTACCAACACATATTTTGAGAAATATGTAAGCGAGTTAAACTCAGCTCAAAATCTCAAATATGTATAGTCGAAAACTATCGTAATACGACTTTTGTCTCAATATAGGAGATAAAGTAGAAATATACTTTCCAAGTGATATATGAGTTTCGGTCTCCACATACCTTTTTTTGATGAAGTTCCACAATCTCTCCTTAGTAGTTCTTCGTCTTCAATGATGAATGTCGTGAAGTCAAAAGCTCAACTGCACAATCTATCCTAGTCCGAGACATTACTTTAAGTAGACTAGAAATCAAGACTTATAGTTTTGATAACTAACATTGACAAACAAGCTTGAGATAGAAACGCTTGCGAGTTCGACCGAGCAGTGCTCTAACAATCTCCCCCTTTGTCAATTTTAGTGACAAGACTACCAATACATATGGATTACAAAATAAATAAGACTTTGTAGCTTCTCATCCAAATGCTTGATCTCCTTGGTTCTTCAATTTTACTTGAAATCTTCATCACTTCCAAGTACTCCCATGATTCTATAGATGTTCAATTCAGCATCATAGTTTTTGAAGATCCGTAGCAATAACAATGAGAAAACAGTTACTCTCAATCATTGTTATACAGTGACATAGTATCATTAAACAGTATCAAGGTCCAATTGCATCATAATTTTGACAACAATACTATGGTGATATGTATCACTCCCCCTTAGTCAATACTTCATATCAATATGAAAACCACTCCCCCTTATATAATGATTTGTAAACCATATGTATTTGTAGTATGCACTACACATTAATTCCCTCCCTTTTTGTCAATATAAATTGCAAAGGTACGAAAACTAGTGGGATCCTAATAAAATTTCCATAGAGATACTTCATGACCAAAAGAGAATAACATGACAACTTGTTTAGATGCAATCATATAGCCGAAGCTAAATGCATTCATCAAGTTTATAAAGATACAAGAAAACTCCTACAATATTCCACAGCCGCACTCCCCACAAATATTTGGAAATTAAGCACAAGTTCAAAAAGAACTCTCCCTCATAAAATGTCATTCCCGAAAGAACAATAAGAGCAACCTTACTTTTACGCAAAAATAAGTATTTTTTTGAAAAACACTATGATACTTAATAGAAATTCAACTACTGAAACAAACACAGAATTGAAGTAACACTTAAACTAGATTTCCAAACTCAATTTCCCAACAGATTGAGATAAGAGTCGGGCAAGAGTTTAGGGAAGACTAATGAACCAGAACAACACCAATATACTGTCGAAAATGTTGAAATGTGGCGGTATCTAATGGTTTTGTGAGAATATCATCCAATTGTTGTTCGGAAGGAAAAAATTCCATATTTATGATACCATTTTCATAGGGATCTCGAATAAAATGATACCTCATGTCAATGTGCTTAGTTCTTGAGTGCTCAACGGGATTCTCAATTATTCGAATCGCACTAGATTTATCACAAAATATCTTCATTATTTCAGTATCAATTACATAATCAGCAAGCATTTGTTTCATCTAGAGAAGTTAAGTACAACATGATCCTGCAACAATATATTCTGCTTCACATGTAGACAAGGATTGTGAATTTTGTTTCTTGCTATGCCAAGCCACAAGATTCAATCCTACATAGTAGAAACCCCTGGATGTACTTTTTCTGTCCTCCACACATCCTTCCCAATCAGCATCTGAATAGGCAGAAATATCAGTATTAGTATCAAAAGTTTAAAATAAACCATACCCGACAGTGTGATTGACGACGTATCGTATGATCCTTTTTGCAGCTGCAAGATGAGATCCCTTTGGATTTTCCTGAAACCTACCACAACAACCAACACTAAAAGAAATATCAGGTCTGGTGGCTATAAGATATAAAAGACTTCCAATGATAGACCGATAGAGTTTTTGATCCACACTTACACCTTTCTCATCTAGATGTAGTTTACCCGTGGTAGGCATAGGAGTTAGTTTTGGAGTTGACTTATCAAGACAAAATCTCTTGCATATTTTTATTGAGATAAGTAAATTCCATCCTTGTGTTGTTGAATTTGTAAACCCAAAAAGAATTTTAATTCACCAACATTGCTCATTTCAAACTCCTTGCCAAGAGAGACTTGAAAATATTTTGCAAGTTTCTCAGATGTTGATCCGTAGATGGTATCATCTACATAGAATTGAGCAATAACAACATCTTTCCCACTCCATTTGGTAAACAACGTTTTATCAACTTCGCCTCTCAAAAAACCTTTCCTAAGAAGGGAAGTAGTCAGTTTTTCGAACCAGGCACGCGGTGCTTGTTTTATCCCATATAATGACTTATTAGGCTTAATGACATGATATGGGAAATCAGGGTTTTCGAATCCCTTTGGTTGAGAGACATAAACCGCTTCCTTTAAATTTCCATTTAGGAAAGCGGAGTTAATGTCCATTTGAAATAGCTTAACCATAAAAAAACAAGCATGAGCTAATAACAATCGAATGGACTCAAGGCGTGCCACATGATCAAAGGTTTCATCAAAGTCGATTCATTCAATCCGTGAATATCCCTGAGCGAAAGGTCTAGCTTTGTTTCTGACAATGGTGCCAAATTCATCAGACTTTTTATTGAATATCCATTTAGTACCAACAATATTGATATTGGGGGGACAAGGTACGAACTTCCATACATCTTGTCTTTGAAACTTATTTAACTCTTCATTCATTTCATTCACCCAAAAGGGATCGCTAAGAGCTTCATCAATGTTTCTTGTCTCTACTTGCGATAGATAACAACCAAAATTGCAAATATTTTGAAGTTGTCCTCTCGTCTTAGCTGTATAATTTTTTCCACCAATAATACTGTTAGTATCATGATTCCTTTGAACCCAATGATGCCGAGGAGGGGCACGTTCTTGTTCAATTGGAATAGCCTAACTAGGGCTTTTCTGCTCATCACTAGAAACATCAGGATCAGTAACTGTTGGAATAACTTCTACTGATTCTGGAATTTATGTGATTTTCTCAATTGTCTGATGCGTGTCGTATTCTTCAAAAATAATTCACTTCCTCACTTTACTAATTATGAATATAGTATTCGATAAGAAAGAGTTCGTATCCACAGAGAGGCGATTGTTGTTATGCAATTTTCAGATTCTTATGTAACCAATTAACCCAAGGTGTGTTTTTGTTTTTATCAAAGTAATAATACTAAATAAAGCAAAGTAAATAGTTGGAATAATCAATAAGGAGAAGATATTGGTTAAGGGATAGTATCATTCATAAACATGTATTTTTCATCTATGATTAGAATTGGTATTTAATCTCTCAATTATCAAAAGTCCTAGAATATCTTGATCGCAAGAGTATCCCGTTTATTTCCTGATTTTATCACAAACAACATTAAAAGATGCTATTGTGAAATCTTCTTAAAAAGCAACCTAAAGTGTAAAAGCACAATTAGGTTTAACTCCCTAAGATCAATAAGTTCTATGAAATAAGACTAATCGATGCAAACAAACGTGTAAAAGCACTAATTCATTTTAACAAAGGTTATGATTCATATGCGATTAAAAAGATGTATCACTACAAGTATTAACCACAAGATGCTACTAGAAATCATAGATAACAACTTTTACGTATTGAAACCCTAATATAGCTTTAGAGATGAAAACAAATCCAATTGATTCCGGACTCAACCAAACTAGCATTCAAATCATATGATAATAAAACAATGAATCATAAACGATAAAATTGAGACAAAACTAATTCATAGAATCAAATAACATGCTTGAAGAAATCAACTTTTTATCCCATAACCAATTATTGTATTTAGCTACTCATATTCATGGAGTTCATCATCATAATATTCAAAAAAATAAGATGAAACATAAAAGAAAGCAAACCCTAGAAGTAGTTCTCTGCAAAAGCTCCAAGAATAGAATAAAAACGTTGTTTTTAATTGTGTAGAAAACTTCCTTTTTATAGCCTTTTTCTCCTTCCAAAAATAGGTTTTGTCTTCAAAGTCCATTAGTTGGAATTTCACCCGGCCCACGAGCAAGAGAAACCCATGTAGAAAATCTGTCCCAAAAGTGGTCGCCGGAAAACTGGGGTTTTGACCGGAACTTGGCCGGAATCCGGTCACCGGAAAACTTTCTCCGATCACTTGAACCACTGGAAACTGTCACCAGGCAATTCTACACTTCCAGTAGCTCAACTTTGCTTTTCTGCATTTCAAACATTTGCATAACCCATCTAAATCCAATTTTCTATCCCTTGCGAAAACGCACCCAAAAGCACGACTCATAGCTCATATACCCGGCCATCGATTCTTGCATCCGACTCATACCCCCCTCGCGATTCACTGAAATATTGTGATTCATGCTTCAAGTTCTGAAATCCGTCTACCGGAACTATGCTCACCGGCGCGCCATTTTCACCCCGTTTTTGCACAGTTTCTGCAGCTCTAACATGTACCTTTGCCATCTTGATCAGTCACCAGCTTCTCTTTTCCGTCAGTGGTTGAACTCCATTACCACAGTTACCACTAATACATTGCAAAGAGCTGCTGCCATGTTGACCAAACCAACAGTTCACAACATCATATCGATTCCATGGCAGCTCCAGCTGCAATTTAGCTCCTTTTCCAGATCATTGGCTGTAAACCATAGCCAATCCACATTACAGCACCAACACCTATCCAAATCCACCAAGTATCCTCCTAGTTCACCACCACCTTGTGCATTGCAACAACATCACAACTCAGACTCCTCTCCATGCTCAACTGTCTTCCAGCTGCGCCATTTCCTGCATTCTGCAACTCTTCCATGTATTGAAATTGCACACCAGCTCCCATTTCCAACCACCACCGGATCACAAGCTGCAACTAGAGCCATCCACCAAACCTCCAGATCAACCTTTACCAGCACTACATTGCACTGCTACAAATTCTCATTAACTGCAGTCACCAACACTGCCTTAAAACCCTGTAAAATTGCACCTGTAATCTCCTTGAGCTTCAGTTCATGCTCCCCAAGCAACTGCAACACTTCACCAATGGCACCAGAAACTCCCATAACTCCATTATGCAGCGTCGAATCCCTGTAATAGCATACATCTAGAGCCTGCAATCTCCATCAGCGACACACTCCGCTTTCACGTACATTTACCGTCTCGAGCCAAAGTTCTAAGATCAAACTGCAGCTTCATAACTCCATATTCAGAACCCGACACCTGATTCTATCTCCCTGGCCATGCACCAGCTTCGTTGGCCATCATCAGTACCACTGATTCTCTTACACTTGCAAACCACATCTCTGCCAAGAATTATTACCATTTCATATCTTAGCTTCACCAGTTCTTCCCTGTCACCTTCTTTCACCAGCAAAACCAAGTGCAACTTCCCCATTAAACCTTCAAGCATATCCATCGACTCACAACTAGATAAATCCACCACCAACAGCTGCCATTAATTCCTTGTATTCATATTATCCATACAAGTAGCATCTGCATTCATCCTACAGATCCATTTACGCAATAACCAATCTTCTAATTATTCTTATTGTTACAACTCCACCTTCACACCTTGTTCTCAACTGTGCAACTCATTAGCAGCATCACTAACTATGCCTAACCGCAACTTCCATCACCAGATACTGCTTCTAACTCCTTTTCATCTCCAAGATTCAACCAGTCCACCTGCACTGCTCATACATTCAGCTCCAAAAACCACCAGTATCAGCCTCTTTCTTTCCTGGCAAACACAACCACCTGAACCATATGTGCCATGGAAATTAGCCGCGCCAACACCTGATATAACCATTCACAACCATCAATTCTTCAATTCTATCATCTGCACTTGCACTCTCTCATCCAAACCAAAGTCTTCACCAGGAACCCATTCATTTCATTCACAATCCTTTGTATAAAAACCCATGGATTAACCATCAGTGGTGAAGCCTTGTGGAACTGATCTAGTCGTAGTGGTTCAGACATTTGTTCAAACAGTTTATAGGCGTCCTACTCCCTGTAAACTTGGATTAGAGACAAACCCATTGTTCCATTCACTACAAATAAACCAAGGTACACTCCATCATCTGAATCCATCCAGTAGTGGTAATCTCATATTCATATCAGAACCCTAGTTCTGTGTATGCAATTTCTGCAGCAACATATCATCTCTTCACTCCAACAACAAACAATTGAGCATAATCTCCTCTCCACCTCTAATTCGAATGAAACCCTAGCTTCAAATTCTCCCTTCACTGAGTTCTCAATCAATCACCAACAGCAGAAGAAACTCAAGCTCTTTCTCGCCATGAATCATAGGCAGAAACAACCTAGCCTTCCATGATCTTTCAATGCCTAAATCCTCTCTAATACACAGTCAAACCCACTCTGTTCTTCACGGGTTCATCTGAGTCTCCATAACAGCGCCTCCTATCCCATCTGACCATCTTTGAAGTTTAGGCAAATGATTGAGAAATTGTCTCTCTCTCGATGTGATAAAGAGCGGAAATGATATAGACACCCGTTCATATGGATAAGGGTTGTCTGATATAGTAAGCCTGTCAGTTTCAGAGAACTGACCGCTTAACCTCTTTCCTGCTCAACCGTAGCTAGCTCCAAATATCACTCGCCTGTGATATTTTTTGTCGTTTACGCTCCAAATGGACGCATTTTCCTTCTTTTGCTCGTAATGACTTCAGAGTACCTAATAACTCAAAAATAAACATAAGATACATAATTCACACGAAAAATAGCAAAGAAATCATAAACTCCACATAGAAAATATGGTGTATTCTACACCTATCATTGTCTCGGTTGGAGGCAATTCAGCAGGAGAGTCATCATGATGAAAATTACTTAGACCATTAATGATAACATTTTCAGATTCCATCATGACTTGGGTTCTGAGATTAAAGACCCAGAAACCACGACTATTAGATGCATAGCCAAGAAAAATACATTCATCGCTTTTGGAGTCAAATTTCCCTTTCTGTTCACGATCCTTGAGAATGTAGCACTTACTGCCGAATACTCTGAGATAGTGTAAGTTGGGTTTCTTACCGTAGCACAACTTATATGGAGTGTTTGGGGTCTTTGATCTCAAGTAAACACGATTAATCAAGTAGCAAGACGTAAAGATAGCCTCTCCCCGAAACCTTAACGATAAGTTTTTGTTATGGAGCATTACTCTTGCCATTTCCTGAATGTTCCTATTCTTCCTTTCTGCAACTCCATTAGCTTGTGGAGTAATAGGTGGTGAGTATTGTTAATTAATTTCTAGAGAATCACAGTATTCAAATACTTTGGTGTCCTTGAATTCAGTGCCACGATCGCTTCCAATTTTCTTTAGTTTGCGACAATAATCTTGAATTCACTGAGGGTTTCATTCTTGTGAGCCAAAAATGCCACCCAAGTGAATCTGGTGTAATCATCTACCATAACCAAAGCATACTTCTTTTCAGCCACTGTAGGTTATTGAATTGGGCCGGAGAGATCCATATGAATTAAATCAAGTGGAGCTTTAGTGAGAATATCTCGAGATGATTTGTGTGGAACTTTCATTTTTTTACCCTTTTTATAGGCACCACATACACTTTCAACCTTAGCATTGATTTTGGGAACACCTCTAACAAGTTCTTTGTTAATGATCTTAGTTAGAAGTCGATAATTGATGTGACCAAAATGCTCATGCCAAAGATGAGTAGATTCCACCTTAGTCAAGTTGCAATAATTACTAAACTGAGTATCCAATAGATAACAGTTATTTTTGCCACGTGATCCTTGAAAAATCACTTCCCCAGATTTGTCTACAATGTCACATCCATTAGCATTGAAGACAACCTTATGGCCTTTGTCACAGATTTGACTAACAAAAAAAAGATTAGCTGTCATACCTTTTACGTAGACTACATCATGAATTTCAGGTACGTCAGGTAATTTGATCGTCCCTTTCTTGCTTATGTAGCATCATCTCCCATCTCCGAATGTTACTGGACCACCCTCACAGTCGCTTGTGTTGACAAATCACGAGACATCTCCAGTCATATGCCTGATACATCCACTGTCAAGGAACCATTGAAAGGGTGATGTTGATTTTAGAGAAAAAGCTCCCATACTAGCACTACTAACCACATTAGGCTTTCTTTTTAGTGTTGAATGTCCTTTAAGAGCAGACAAAAGTTGCTCAGCATTCTTGTGAAGATTACATGAAACTTTTAATATTTTTCTAAAAGGCAAACATACATGTTGGAAGTGATCATGAGAACCATAAAACAAACATGTTCCAACATATTTATCCTTGTTCGAAGTATTCTGAGCACCTTCATATTTCACAAAGCCCAAACCTTGCTTATCACCTGGCATACAACAATTCTTCAACGAAGAATTGGAGAAGTTACCCAGATCCATTGAAGGTGACTTTACAGATTTCAAATCCTTAAGTTTTGCAATTTCTGCAGGAAGATCAGAGTTGATATGGATTTGTTTATCCAACTTCTTCTAGAGATTAACAACCTCTTCAGAACGTTCTCGAAGCTTAGATTTTTTGGATATGAATCTCGCAATAAAGTCCATCAATTTTCCTTATTAAACGAAATTTTTTTAGACAAAGATTATTGATGATTTTTTTTTAACATATGATCCTCAACCATACCGATGGTTTCTAGAACATGCTTGAAGTTGAGTTTATTCATTTCTGGTGAAGCATTTTCAGAGACAATATCGTCCATACTCATATCGCTACAAACACAGACTTATGAGGTCTTAAATGTATTTTCCTTCTCTGATACCAATTGAAAAATCGGGGGTACAACAACCACACCCAATATTTCGTTTGGAAATCTGAATAGACACACTCCAATATACTTTCAAGAGAATAAACTAGACAGTCATACTAAATCTAGAGAAAAGTATATCAAAGAGTTTTATATCTCTATCTCTTAATTCAATCTGCAATCAGTAAATAAGAATTTGTGAGCCCGACTGAATATAATTGAAATAACTTGAACGGTGCCAAACACAAATGTTCAAGGATCAATCAATTTCAATTAACAACCAAAGGTTGGATTTCACAATTGATCGATTCAACGCACACCCTATGATATTTCAATTATATAACAAAATATAATGATGGAAAGAAATAACACAGACACCAGAAGTTTTGTTAACGAGGAAACCGTAAACGCAGAAAAACCTGGAGACCTAGTCCAGTTTTGAACATCACATTGTATTAAGTCGCTACAGACACTAGCCTACTACCAATGAACTTTGGACTGGACTGTAGTTGAACCCTAATCAATTTCACACTGATTAAAGGTACAGTTGCGCTCCTTACGTCTCTGAACTTAACTGGATACTACGCACTTAATTCCCTTAGCTGATCTCAACTAAAACTAAGATTTGATACGACCCAAAGTCGAAGACTTGATAAACAAATATGGCTCACATAGAAAAGTCTATTGGAATAGATAAATCCGTCTCCCACAGAAATACCTACGAGTTTTTTTCTGTCTTTTGATAAATCAAGGTGCACATGAACCAATTGATAAGAAGACTTATATTCTCGAAGAATAACCTAGTTCTATCAATCACCTCATAATAATCTTAATCGTATGGTAGAGAAACAAGATATTGTGGAATCACAAACGATGAGACGAAGATGTTTGTGACTACTTTTATCTTGCCTATCGGAGAATCAATCTCGAGCAAATCTTAGAGAAGATAGTACTCAATACGATAGAACATGACAAGATCAGAACATGCAACTATAGAAAAAATAGTTGGGTCTGGCTTCACAATCCCAATGAAGTCTTTAAGTCGTCAACCTACGGGGTTTCGTGAAAAACCTATGGTTAAAGAAGAATCGACTCTAGTCACAACAAGTAACACACAGGAGGTGTGGGGATTATATATCCCAGTAGCTAGAGTTCTTCCCTATATAGTTTTCAAATCAGGGTTTGCAGTCTAAGTTACCTTGGTAACCAAGCATTCAATATTCACCGTTAGATGAAAACCTGATTCAATTCAAGCTAATATTTTTTAACCGTTAGATTGAACTTAGCTTGTTATACACAAATGAAATATACCCTCATTTAGGTTTGAGTAACCGTACCTAAACGGGTACACCATGTTGGCTCAATAGTAGTTAACCAAAGTTAGCTATATGAACACCTTCATATCAACCTTATTCATCTTGACCACAACTAGTTAGAACGACTCAAATGAAACTAGTTAAAGAGTTGTTCAATTGTTATATTCTCATAGAAGTATACGAGAACAAAATTGAAGAAAAATTGATTTGATTCACTCGATCAATTCATGAACATTATAGCAACGGTTTTCAAATATTGCATTCCTTATTATATAAATCTATTAGTTCATGACCCAACCGATTTTAGAACATGATTCACTA